>JASAND010002068.1:0-51973 GCA_030248195.1 Trissonchulus latispiculum | reverse complement strand
GTTAGTGGATACGTGATCTTAACATTTTTGTATTACTGACAACTACTTTGTTATACGAGTTAACGTACACAGATTTCTTTACGCTTTTGTAGTCTCAGGAAATGCTAAGGATACACATTTTAGAAGCAACCTTCAGCTGGAAACCAGTGATAGGAGGGCTTTCCCAAAAGAGGAGAGGCACAGTTGGCCACCTACTCCATTCTGTCAAATTTAGTACTCAAGACAGTGTTGCAAACCCATTATTCACTTACATAAGCTAAAATTCAAAACAATCAAACTTAACGGTTCAGCACCTACAGAGGCCTTGCCCACCAAACACGACGTGAAGCTAAAGTGGTAATATCCCGCTCCAAATACAAAAATAATATAGCAACTTAAAATAAACATTACAGGCAGGTCTATCCGGTGACACAGGCGACAGTTGGGCATTATTGGAACCGGGCGGATGAGACGCGGTGCCCTGTCTTAGGCTATTCTGCCTGGAAAGGTTGGAGCGGGGCGTTTTGGGCGGTGAGGGGATGGGAGTCCGGAGGGTGATTATTCGCTCTAGAAATTCGTCCACCTGTCGATGACTCAGCTGATTGTGAAGGGTCTCCAGGGAGCGAAGCGGTGGGACAAAGTAGGTCACTTCTGAAGCAGGAAAAAGAGAGGAAAAAGCATTTTATTTAGAAACTGGGATACAAACATGATAAATAATAGGAAAAAACTAATATCCAATCATTTTACTGATTGATGGCTGTTTGTCAATAGAAACTGATTATGTCTTTAAACCGTTTCTGAAACAGCAGCCTGACTCCAGTGTGTAGTCCGAGTCAAATAAAGCAACCACACACATTGTTGTTCAAAAAATTACGAAAGTAAAAACAGCAGTGTTCTAATTATTTGAACAATTTTAGGCATACCATGGATGATATTATAACACTTAGTTGAGTTGAACATTTAGATGAACAACCCAGCATGCTTTTGAATTCAGCTCATAAATGTAAAAACATACAATTTAGAAGAAATTGTAGTAACAGTTTCTAGGATAAGATTCGCTATATTTCATTCATTGTTTATGGTTTTTACTAATTTTTGAAATCTTGACACAACCCAATTAAAGAGTAAAAGAAAGCTGCACACCACCAGGCATCCGAAAAAATCCGGCACCTGGCGGGACTCGAACCAGCGGTCTCCTGCCTAACGCTCAGACGCTCTACCAACTGAGCCAAGGATGAAACTAACCAGCTCCACTCTCTTCATCATCCTGATTAAGATTATCCGTTGCCCCGCTGCCACAGCTATTGGCACTGCTCCCGCTGCCATTGCGGCCGTTGTCATAGACATGGCCCGTGGTCAAGTCCGGAGCACTGGCTCCACGCGGAAGCACCGCTGTGCTCATCAGAAGTGGATCTGAAATGAATAGTCAATAATTTACAGTTACAGGAATAATACAGTTACAAACTATCAAACAGTAAAACCGACTGCACATTTTAATCAGTTTTCTCACACGTCACACTTTTTATTCGAAAAAGCAGAAAAATTATGGAAGCACAGCACACCAAACTGAATACACGACATATTTTTATTAACCAAAGCAAATTCATATCAAATAACATATCAAAGATTTTCTATTGCAAAAATTATTCAAACCAGCTCAGCTGTTATCTCAAATGTAGATGGCATCAAAATTTTCATTTTTGTAGTCAATGGCAGACAAATAACTGAAAACCTTTCAACACCTTTTCCAGAGCTTTAATTTTGCTAGACAACCTGGAGCCGAATGTAATTGCAAGATACGCTAAAAATTTGTAGTTTATTGCCCCATACTTCTCAAAAAATAATTTGCCACCAAAGCCTTCTTCATCTCCTCCAAAGTTTTTTCTACAATTCTACTAAGCATTGTCAAAATTATTTTTAACCTATTTTCGATATAATAAAAAATCAGGCGTAGGTTTACGCCTAGGTTTAGTCAATAATAAACAGCACCTTCATCCAATGGTTTTTCATCCCTTCCATTACCACTGATCACCGCAGTACTGATCAGTTTATTAGGAGCACCGTCTGAAATCAACCAATAACAAATTTCAGTGATATATAGCCACCAAAAATATTTTGTCAACAAGTTTTATTTATTTATTTATTTATTTTATTTAACACTTATATATCATTTTATTTACCAACACAAACCACAAACCAGAAACTGACGGTTAGAAACTGTTTTGCACATGGAAAGTAATCACAACCTTACACAACTTGAAACTCAAATTTAAAAATTTAAAACATTTTAAAAGCACGAGAGAGAGGGCACGGAAGCAACCGTCCATAGCAATAACTACACCAACTCAGACCACAGTGCTAGTGCATACTAACATAAAACAAATTTCAATTATATTTCAACTATGCGATACGTTGCGTGTGCAAGCCTAGAGCATCTTTCATGCACTATGCTGGCTATCAATACAAGTACGAATCTAAGGTGTAACGAAGCACTCCACAATAGCCTACGCATTTTCCATTTAACAAACAACAAAGGAGCATTTTGTTTACGTATCCACAAAAAATTGATAGTTGTATACGTATACAGTTCACGCTGAGGGAACACTACACACGTGATAGACCATAATGCATAAAAACAAAGTGGATAAAACTTGTGAATTTTGAAGCTGTTTAGGTGAGATTGAAATAGAAAAAGAGCAGCCAAATAATATTCAACAACAGCATAAGTAAAGCTCGAAACGGCAGTTTCTAAGAACAATTGCCTGACTTTTTCCTAGGCAAAATTTTATAACATAACCTTCTTCTAATCGATTAGGGCAAACTATCATTTCTGTTTTTCTTTGAAAAAACTGTAACAAGCACAAGCTTTCAGTAAGCGGAGGAGACAATATCAACTATTGATACTACAGTCTATACTAACTAAAATTACTAATTAAAATTCAAAAAATCATTAAGGAGAATAGAATATTTCAGTTAACATATTAATATTGCATACTATTCAAAATGCTTGATGTTGGCAAACAAACCTTAATGTTTAACAAACAAACAACAAACGGCATCAAAATAAACAAACGGGCACTCAAAACATACAATTACTGACAATAAAATAAACTTACGCCGCATCAAGTCCACAGTATGATGTCGTATGCCTGCATAAGCACTACGCTGACGTATATCTAAAAACATAGAAAAAGTGGGCTATAACGGTACTCAAGGGAATCGTATTCACGGAATGAAAGGGGCAAAGGAAGCTTGCAAATAAAAATGAACCACAAGAAAAAACAACTACTATTTTGCTGTGGGAATCTACGACAGAACTAATCTCTACTGTGTACATTTTAGTGACTACACTTTAGAGCAAGCAATTAATACACATAGGCTTAGTTTAGTTTAGAGGCCATAGGCAAACGGGAAAGATGCAATGTGACCATCAGCTTATGGAACCGGGCCAATACTAACCCTAAGTAGTACAATTAGAAATCTAATGAAAACATATTTAGCGAAAACTGAATGTTACTTCTCGGGAACTAAAAGTACATCGTAAGTTGCACAGATAAAGAAAAAATCTGACTCTTGCGCTCAGAACACAGACAATCTTTGTAACTACAACAGACAAATGTGTATACACAGCAGTGTAAACGTTATTTCTTAAAAAAGCGGCAATCTATAATGAGTGCTACATAAATCATGCAGCGCAAGCAAGCAAAAGCAGGCCAACTTTTAATTAAACCTGCAGATTGTAAAATGAAACGAGATGACAAAAAACCAACTTGGCTTCATTCCCCAAGTGTAGCGAATAAATGGGGCTGTAAAGAGCCGCTCAAAATACTTATCCGCTGAAATAAAAAAAACATAAGCAAGCCAACGGGGAAACAAAATACTGACAAATGTAATCCATAAAAAAAGTTAACCAAAGCCAAGCACAGTGTCGTTCCTGCAAAAAATCACAATTCAGAAAGGGTAACAATAGTTCTCAACTTAACTACTAATTTTGAACGTTTATATTTGGTGAATAATTATTCTAATTATTCTTCTCCAGTAAGTGACATGCAGGGCTACAGTAGTGTAATTTATCCAAACTTTTTCCAAAACGTTTGGTTGAAGCACCGGTGTGTCCGTCCAGGGCTTTGAAAATGGAGTTAATGTACATAGTTAGAAAAAAAGACTTATTTTAAAATGGCAACACGACCACTAAAATTGACTAAAAATTCAATTTTTAGCCAAAAACCAAACAAGTCTTAACCAAATCTCCTGAAAAGAAGACATCAAAATGTGTGTATTGTCTTGACAAACCACCAGCACAAACGTCTCAGCGGCAACGCGAAATTTACCAAAAACATAACATTAAACTTTAAATTTTCAAAATTTTCCGTGCAAAGTGATGTTCAAGCATACAAAAATTGCCATTCTCATTGAATCAAAATGCAACTGATATGCAGTCATGCAGCTTTACAACAGACCAAAGCACAAAGCAAGGGAAAAGACGATACGCATGCAAACACAGAACAGTGTGCAAGAGTTTGTGCAGGCAAAAAAAGCAGCACCACCACACTACAGCAATCACTTTGCATTCACTCTACAACACAGAAAGACAGACACCAATAATAGCTGAATGCTAAGAAGACCACGTACAGGTATTCTCTGGGAACGGTACCACATTGGCATTGTAGTTATTGCCCGGAGGTTGGGCAGAGCCCTGCCCCGACTCGGATGACTGTGGAGTGTCTGAAACAAAAGAAAAATTGCGAAAAAGATGAACAGAATTTTGTAAAGAAACGTGATTTAGATTAGAATAGTATAAAAAAGCAACTTCCACGGGGCACTCCGATGGGAAAATTTTTTCTGAAGTAAAAAGGTTTGCCCTTAGATCCAAAGCATACCAGACAGTTGTTCACTTCACTATGTAGCTAATTTAGTCGCAAGAAAAACGCATTCAAACGAAACATCATCTCAAAAAGGAGTCAAAAATCTCTCAGTTGAAGAACAATTTGTCACAGGAACACGCTTCTGCCAAAACAGATAGAAAAGACAACAAAACCTAGCAACAAAACCTTCCGATAAATATCAGAATCAATCACAAACAAACTCACTCGTCAGCAAGAAACAGGAGGCATCACTCTGCGATTTCATGACCGGACTAAAACCGAGACCAGGCTCAGTAGAGGAGGAGCTCGCTGTCGTCGCAGCGGTCAGTTGCTCTTTCTGTGGGGCCTGAGGGGTGGAAATAGATCGAACTGATGGATTCTTGTCACCGCCAAGACTGGGTCCTCCCGAAGAACTGGCGGGTCCAGAAAAGTGCGAGGATGGTGGTGGAGTCATGTTGGTGGGCGAGGCACGAGCAATATCTTCATTGGCTGAAAAAGAAAAAATCAAGAGGAAATAAACAGCGGCCAGAATGACTGCTGAAATCTAAAGCTATATTTACATATATTTGTTGGTAAAGCAAGGTCTTGTAAAAAATGTTAATAAGAAAGTGTGTAAAAAGTAAACAAAATGACGAGAAATGAGGAAAAGAAGCGAAATGAGCAGGAAAATCAGGAGCAACTGAGACCCCCATTTCCACGTTATGTCCATCACCAGAAATCCCCAGCCATACACAGACGACAGACACGAGTTTTTGTCAATACATTGTCGTACGTAAAGAAAATAACACTACGGCAAAAAGTGTAAAGTTAGTCTAGCTAATTGTAAAGTACATTTATAGTGTCAAAGAAAAAGAAAAATTTACTCTACAAAACTACAGAGGTTAGCGTGCCAGTCTGCAAGCGGCCGGGAAAGTGTAAACTTACAAATAATAACAGAAGAAGGCAAAAAGGAGTGTTCGAATGGATGCTCAATGTCTGAAAAATACAGGAAAGTCTGTGTTAATATTAAGTGAATGATTGAAAAAATTAATGATGGGAGTCCCCAGGTTTGCAAGGAAACCTAATTTTTAAAAAAATTGACGGGACAAATTTACGGTTTTTTAAAAATACTTTCAATAGCTATTTTCACCAATTAAAGTTATCAAAAACAGCTTAAAAGCAAGAACAAGAATCCAGCGAAGTCTGCGGCAAAAGGTCAAATTTTGGCACCAAATCCCATTTTCCCGATTGTTCCAGCCATTTAGAAAGTAGGCAAAGCAAAAAAGCAAGTAATTGAGTGAGACCAGATTAGCCATACACACATAAACATTAGCTACATAATCAAAATTCGGCAGAGGCTGAATGGCAGTATCCGACTGCAATATAGCGTTAGACAAGACTTCCAATTTAATCCAGGAGTAAAGCAATTGAAATAATTTTTTTTAGATTTTGCGTACCAAGAAACTCAGTAAATAATGTCAGATAAAGTGTTAGCCGAATCATAAACATTTCTTGAAATCACAAACATCAAGAAAAACTATGGAACAAATAAATAAAAGGGGACACGAGTAAACACGTTGAAAGAGATTAAAAGGTAGTCCAAGCGTACAGTCCCGGCTGAAAGTTACATACCCTTTTGCTTGCGAGCAATTCGCAAGCAACTCGCGAAAATTCCCATTACTTTTCGTGTAATGCTCGCGTCTGCTCGTGGTGTTTTTGTATTTGTGTTTGCAGGTTTTAAGTCTACTTTCTTGATTTCAAATTTTTTGTCCACTGTTTTGCTGCTGCTTACGTACTAGATCTATACGCACTAAGTGTCTATGTTTGTTCCCCATCAAAGGCATGTTATTGTTGTTATTGCCGGGCTACTCAACCAAGAGGCTATGTGAGGGCGCTAACCTTTGTCTCTCCCCATCAGTCATAGCTCGTATGACTCTCGCTTCGTCACCTGAATGCTGTCCCACAATGGGAAGCTGGAGCAGACACCTGCTTGGCCTTTCGGTTCCGGTAGTAAGACATCCATTAACTGCTCATACGCAAGGTAGAGGAGCACAGCATCTTTCGACACTCCAAGCCCCAATCGCAGATGGGATGGTATCAGAGACAAACCCGGAAAGTTGTGTGATCCATTTTGAGTACATGACTCGTTTGCACCCAACACTCCTAACATCAAAGGCATCAGCACACATATTACGGTATGTCTGTATATACGTGTGTTCATAAAGCTGGGCAGCTGCATTGCAACAGTTAAGCTTACACAGCGCAGCTCATATATATATATATATATATATATATATATATATATATATATAAATATATATCTATCTATAATATATATATATGCATATACAGACAAGTAACAAAAATGCTCCGCACAAAAAGGGGATATATAATATGTGTGTTGGGCCTATGCCTATTAATTCCGGTTGAGAAAGTAAGAGTAAAGACATAAAAGAAAAGAGGGGATGAAGATTTAGCGCAGTATCAATACTAATTAGAATACGAACCGGTAACCGTGTGGTTTGAAATATGTAAATACTTATGTTTGGGTGGGTGGCGAAAGTTGCTCAGTTAACTTAGGGCTTTCATTTGATGCCAAATTAGACCGCTTTTGAAAAATAAAATTTTTGACCCAAAATCGCCAAGTCCACACCCCACCCCACCACAGCAATCTACAGCCAATTTGAGCATGCACTTCTATGACAAAACTTGATCAGCTCACTTAGGGCTGTCATTTGATACCAAATTTGACCACTTTTAGAAAATTTCATTTTCGACCCAAAATCGCTTAAGTCCCCACCCCACCCCACTACAGCAGTCTGCAGCATGCACTTCTATGACAAAACTTGATCAGCTCACTTAGAGAAAGCAAAGAAAAAGGGTAACCTACATTTATACAGCTGAAGAAAGCAGGTATACATTTAGGTGGCAGACTGGAGCTATCATTTCATGTCCGCCACCATATTTGATTACACCAATAAAAAGTGAAAACAAAATTACCAACTTCCAAAAACTAAGGATCCCTGCAATAAACTAAAAGAAAAAGAAATTCATAACCATAATATAATAAATACGGCCATTTGATAAAGCAAGTATCTAAAGTGTAAACATAAACTTTTATTCGGGTTAAAGTGCACTCATTTGCTGACCACTCTGCCAGACTGATACTGGTAATCGGTGGGCTTCGTCAGTGACGTACCAACTTACCAGTTACAGCTTTAGGCTTTTTGGAAAAATACGAGATATTGTACAAAAAGTAGTTTTTCTGCCCTGTGGTCCCATTCACACGTGCTAGTTAGTTAACATGCGACACAAATATGCTGCTACATATTGCGGACACATTCGTGTTGAACTTTACGTCTAATTTATGCCTTTTAACAGATTTTCGAACTGCCAGCTTCATCATCATCATATCTGGGGCCAATCGGTGAGACCATATAGCCGGGCTAAAGCGGCCCGGTACCCCGGAGGAAGTCCAACACCCCGGGAGGGTCATACCACAGGACGGCCAGGCCTTGGGAGCAGTCAAGGTGGGCCAGCTTCAGTTGGTCTACCTCATACCCTTGACTGGTAGCCAATGCTACCAGTTTTACAGACTTACGTATAAAATTATCATATACATTACATATGTTTCCACAAGAAATAAAAATGCTCCTCTGGAGCATAAAAAAGTAATATGGGTGATGGTGAGGTTGTAAAATCAAAAGAGGACTAGTCTTTAAAATGCTTAATATGGGGGCTAGGTTTAAAAATAGAAGAGGACTAGGTTGTGAGCGAATTAATATGGGCACAGCTTCGCCGAACAACCCATATTCGCGGTTTATAAACGTAAATCATTATGCATATCCATCCAAGCTACATTTAGTTTATAGTGCATAAACAATCTCTACTGCTACGTATATACGTATATATATATATACGTATATGTATTCGAGGTAACGGAACTTTTATTTTAGCAAACTTTTTCTTTGAGAAACTCTTTATACTAACCAGTGCATTTTATCTATTTATATCTCAAGAATAATTTTAGGACTCTGATCTTCTATTTCCTTCCTGCTTGAACCAATAGCTTTAGCATGATATCCTTAGATCTCATCTCGTTCCTTGCTGCAGTTCAACACGACCACATAATGATAATTTAAGTATATATTCCTAGCAAGTCTAACAGTGTATATATGCAAACAACTAAATATATTCAATGAGTATTCAACTTCTTAAATTTCTTATTACTGACTGACACTGATAGCTCTGTATGCGACAGAAGTTAAGACGAAGCGTGAAATTCCGCGAATATGGGTTGTTCGGCGAAGCTATGCCCATATTAATTCGCTCACAACCTAGTCCTCTTCTATTTTTAAACCTAGCCCCCATATTAAGCATTTTAAAGACTAGTCCTCTTTTGATTTTACAACCTCACCATCACCCATATTACTTTTTTATGCTCCAGAGGAGCATTTTTATTTCTTGTCCTTCTGTCATTTTAAAGGATCCCTTTCCAGCAATGCGGTAATGGATACAAGGAGCTTGAACAGTGCCGTAGGTAGAGCAGAAAACTGATTATATCAATATATAGTACCACTGAATTCTCACCTCCGCCCCAAGCTTCGGCCGCTGCAACCTCTGTTTGTGGGTGGTATAAGGATAAAACTTTTTCGCCTCTCCAAACACCACTGGTCTATAGGCCCCATGGACCGTAGTGACCACTGGTCACTTCCCTCCATTTCGGCAATATGCCCATTGAAACGAGCGCAGTCGATTTACTATTAATGCCACCGACCAAAACGCCGAAAAACGCTGTTTTAAGGGGTTTGACCACTGGTCAAGCAAGACCACTGGTAACTTCTTTCGGTTTCGGCAATATATGCTCATTGGAACGAGCGTAGTCAAATGCCCTCAACCAAAACGCCGAAAAACGCTGTTTTAGGCCGTTCGACCAGTAGTCAATAGGCCACATAGGCTGTAGTGACCAGCTGGCTTATCCCTTGGTAATTTTTTTATGGGGGGGCTTCATGGGGGGCCCATCGATGGGGGGGGGGGCTCACCCAAAATGGGGGGGGGGGCATGTTTTAGAAATTTTGTTTCGAATTTTTGTGGGTTTTTTGCGTACTAACTGCTAAAAATCGCTAAAAAATGACGAATTTTAGGTGTTTTTTAAGCTAAAATAGCGAAGTCAAAAATCCGGCGAAGCCGGAAAATTTTTTGAAAATTTAGGGTAAAAATGGTAAAATTTGGCAATTTTTGGGGTTATGGTCAATAGACCCCACAGGCTGTAGTGACCAGTGGTCACTTCCGTCGGTGTCGGCAATATGCCCATTGAAACGAGCGTAGTCGATATACTATAAATGCCCCCAACCAAAACGCCGAAAAACGCAGTTTTAGGCCGTTTGACCAGTGGTCAATAGACCCCACAGGCTGTAGTGACCAGTGGTCACTTCCGTCGGTGTCGGCGATAAGCCCATTGAAACGAGCGTAGTCGATTTACTATAAATGCCCCCAACCAAAACGCCGAAAAACGCAGCTTTAGGCCGTCTGACCAGTGGTCAATAGGCACCATAGGCTGTAGTGACCAGTGGTCAGTTCCGTCGGTTTCGGCGATATGCCCATTGAAACGAGCGTAGTCGATTTACTATATATGCCCACGACCAAAACGCCGAAAAACGCTGTTTAGAGTGAGTTTTCCCAACTTTGACCCTGGGCGAGGAACCACAGGAGCCATGCTGACCAGTGGTCACTTCGGGCGGTATCGGCAGTATGCTCATCGTTTTCAGCGACCCCGATTTACTATATATGGGTACCACCAAAAGGCCGAAAAACGCCGTTTTTGGCGACTTTTTGACTATTTCCAGTGAAAGTGGGACTTAGAAACTTTTCGCCCAAACAGGCCAAAAAAATGCAAAGTTTGGGCCCATCTCCTGAAAGCTAGGGAGCAAAATTAAAAAATCCCCCTCGTTACTTTATGCACCCCTGCTGGTAATTTTCAAAAAAAGATACTAGACCTCTCCAGCTTCTACCCAGTTCTAGAAAAGTGTGACCAAAATTTGCGAAAAATAGCGAAAGTCCGACTTTGGGACCTTGGCACAGAGCCAAAATTGGCCAGGTGCCAAAATGACCAAAAAAAGGTAGCATGGGGGGATCCTGTCTACCAACATATAATAGTAGTATGGTGCCAAAATGCCCACATCGTTCCAACACTTCGCCGTAAAATGCATTTCCAATAAGCGTTATTCACCGAGAAAAAAAACAAACGCACCGTAACTATCGCCTAGTGCAAAAATTCGAAGTTTCGAATTCGAACCAAAAGTATGGTGGTACTTGTAGTACTACTCGAGTTGTTTACGATGGTAACCTTTTTACCACTCCCGGACCTAATTAGCTGGCACCAGGCCAACACGGTCTCCAGGGGGCCGCGCAGACGCCTTTTTACCCATATTATGTAGGGGCGCTATCGCGCCCCTACATAATATCTATTAATTTCCCCCATTACCACATTATAGAGACAACTCTTACTAATATTGCTACAAGCATGTGGCAACATTGGGGTTTTAAATGGAAAGTTATCTCTTTTAGCAAACACATCAGTAACAAATTTACCATTATAGTCAATAGATATATTAATGTCTAAAACATCTGCTTGACTAGGATCCGAGTTAACTTTATTAAGTGTAAGAAAGTTAGGATAAATATTTGGGTGTTGTTCATCAAAAACTTTTTTATCACCCACAGTTGTTATATCATCAATATATCTTCTATAAGTATACCTTACTTTATCTTAGGGCTGTCATTAAATTTGACCACTTTTGAAAAATTTTATTTTTGACCACTTCACCCCGTACCCGATTGACCCTTCAAACGGCAAAGTGGAACCAGCCCAGTAAAATGGGTGGGTCGGACGGCAAAACGGACACCGGGAATGAGCGGGCGCACCAGAAAACCCATATGGACAAAGTTTTGAGAGGCTATGCACAGTCCTATATGCTGTTCTTAGAAGTCGGTACCGACTTGACCCTCCCGACAGCAAAGTGGAACAGTGGAACCAGCCCAGCAATATGGGTGGGTCCGACGGCAAAGCTGCTTACGGGAATCAATTCTCCGTGCTAGAAAACCTTTGTGTGGAAGATTTGAGCTTCCTAAGTTGAATACATAACGAGAAATTTCGATTTTTCATTTTTCGAATTTTCACCATTTTTGACCAGCCACTGTGGTCGCTTGGGAAGTGATAGAGAAACGAGACTTAGCTATTTAGCTAGTTCGATATACGTACTTTCTGAATATAAAAAGAAATCGGCTCCAGCTCTTAACATTCGAGCTGCGCAGCGACCACAAAAATGGTCACTTTTCGCTATGAGCCGACTTTGCGGCGCCGCTGCGGCGCTGCGGCGCACCTGCGGCGCAAAAAAGTAGCGATTCTTAAATGGCGCATGGGGTACTACCAGACCCTATACCTCTTTAGGTCCGGCCTCCGCTGCAGATTACGTGAAAGAGGCGGAAAGTCAGGACAATACGACCATTAAATAGGAGAAACCGAAAAAAACATCGCCGCCATAACCGGTCCGGGGCGCAAATTTTTAACGGTAGCTGAAACTTCACACACATACTAAACTCGATGTGCTCTACAATTTGCGCATGAAATCTGCGCAGGATCTGCTCAGGATTCTGTGCAGCTTATTTTACACTATATCCAGGGACTTTTGACACATATTACAGGGGTTGCTGCCGCGACCCCTATGATACAAGTGTGACAAGGCAGAACTGAGAGTGTGCCAGGTAACTGGTAGCAGAACGGGAGCCGGCGCAGTGGAATTACTCAAGAACTCAGTAAAGTGTCAAGTGCTGGGATCTCACCCTCACACTGACTCTACAACTTTAGAAACTTTGTCAAGTGCTGGGATTTCACCCTCACACTGACTTGCACACAGAACTACTAAATCTGGATTAATTTAATTAGGCTTAGGTGTGAACCCCCGGCCTCTAACTAGAATTAAATCTATCCTATAACTGTGGATCGTTGCCTAGTCTAGATCTAAGCGAAGTTCCCTAAGTCCAAGTCCAATCTTTCGTTTACTAAAAGCTTCGTTTATTTCGCATCTACGAACCACACCACCACCAAGCCACTGCAAGTCAGATACTGAGTAACAAACAAGATTTGCAACAACTTTTATAAGTAGCTAAACCCCGCCCTCTGCTTACGTATTGTTTTCGAGGGAACTGCTTTTCGGCTCCTCTTTTTAGGCTCTTTCGCCTCTGTTCCTTTCCGAGTTGGGCTAGCTATCCTTCAAACTGCTTCGGCCCTTTTCATCTCCCCCTTTTGTTAATATTGTTTTGCATCTTTTTGGACTTTCAGCGGAAGTATAAAAACTGTGGAAATTCTCTAAAGTATTCGTCAAAATGTCACTTTCAGAACCATTCCCAGAATTGCCTAAAACCCTCCCCATTACCCAATTTTGCAGCCAATTGCTTGCTACCATGTGATTTCATCATTCCCAAATAAATGACGCTAACATAGTCTTACGGTAGTCTCTCCTACTTCAGTATTGATAACAAGTTAGCTGCAGAATAGCAGCTTTCCCAAATGGAAACAACATAGCTTACCTATGCATGTCGCGTTACATAAGCAAGCTGCAGTAGGCAGCAATGGATAGGAATTTGCTTTAATTTGGTTTGTTTTCTAATATTGTGAAAATCATGGGTAGATTGGATTTCTAGTAAATTTCTTTTAAATCCAGTTAATTTTTGATATAAATTGTTCAGCTAGCTTTTGATTTGTGACATCACTCTCCGCACGGAAAGTCGAAAGCCCCCTTTCGAATTACATAATGAAAACGACACTTCTACAAGTTCAAGCTACTGGTACTTCAACATTAACTGGAATTAAATACTAGAACACATGTGTATAATTAGCAAGACAAGAGTAATTGTGAATACTAAAACCAAATTTCGTCTTTCCAGAATGTATTGATCAAAAGAGCCATCTGTAATTTTGAATTTTTGCCTTAAATTTTGCCGTTTTATCCGACAATTAACATTTCACCAACATCAGTTATAGTTTCATTCCATTCAATTACGGTGAACCTCAATTACTGTGCAATGCAGAAGACATCTAGAAACGCATATATGAAAGTGTTGTTTGGTAGGTATAATGGGTGTTTATATATGTGTAGTTGAGTTTCCAACAGCTGACCTGCTAGTCGCCACTGCGTCTTTACTCTCTTGTTTAAAAACTGAGGCATCCCTTATCGCAGTTGTGTATATGCGTATTCTTTTGTGTACGTTAGTTACACGAAATTCAAATTCAAATCAATTGCATAGAGGTTTGTCTCTTGCATGTTATCTTTCTATTAAGACGCCCAATTTCAATTTTTGTGTTTCATCAGAGGTCATCTAAGTTGTTAAAGACGTCCAAAAATTGCTCTTTGAAGAATGAGACTCTTGTCTTTATAGAATATCCCAACAGTTTTCAGGATCATTTTTTCTATTTAAGTTCATCTTTCATATTTTTCCTGCCTTTTGAGGCAGTTTTTTTACGTTTTAAATGCGGTATGCCCCTCTCCTTTGGTTAAATTCAAATCTCATGAGTTAACAACACATTACTATAAACACAGTCAATACAATAAATATTAATTGTACTCTATTACTGCATCAGCTTCGATTATTATACTATCTTTTCCAAATAACAGCACGGCACACAATTGAAACAACATAGCAGCTAGCTAAACTATAAAAAACCTGTTTCCGTAAAGCTAATACTTTTAAGACCTTCAAATTCAGTACGATTTTTAAAACAATTGCTTTAAAACTTTTCCCGGACGAAAGGACGCTTTTTCACATTGAGCACGTTCTGCAGTTAACTGAAGTCAGAATTCCTTAACCCACCTACATTATTCATCGCAAAATATAAAAATCATTTACATTACCATCAAGTGTAAGCACAACTTTTCCAGATACATCACGGGACACTTTTCCTAGTACAATTACAGAAACCGATTCGGTTATTTCCAAAACCCAGTATATGCTTTCAGAAACTTCCAGTACAGCCTTGGTCTGAGAACCAGGTGTACAAACGCAAATGCAAATTATCACCATTTTCCGATTTAACGCGATTATTTTTCACATACACAACTTTAAGTCGAAAGTCAAGTTAGCCATGTCACTTTTACGCAAGAATCCAGATAACTGAAAGTCTTTTACTAGGACGGAGTTTTTTGAACTTTTCGCGAGACTTACTACAAACTTATTACAAAACACTACATTTTAGACCAGGTTTTTAGGTTCCGCGGAACCTACAGTTTCCCGCCAACAGCAAAGCTTTAGAAGAAAAACTGATATATAACTTGGCTTCTAAACTTGGCTCATGCACATAAAAGGCATCGTTTTCTACACACCTTATTTTAATTATGAATTCGTATTTCTCTCAGAACAACAAATTAGAGCTTCAGCTTTCGTAACAGTACAGCAGCTCTGTATAAAATTTCAGATTCTGCTCAAAAATCATAATCAAACGTCACTTTCAACGCAGTTTTTCATTCGGAGTAAGCCATAAATTCGAGAGCAGTCTGTAATTGCAAATTTTCCCTTTGCAACGCCAAGGCCGCGTGCGGTAGTGGATTAAGGTACGCATTAATCGAATGCTGCCACTACAAAAATAATTATTTCCATCTTTCAATACAATTTTACTGAATTCTTGTAGATTCTCAAGTGATTTCACATTAGCCTGATGAAGTACAAACCTATTGGTAACGCAAGTTTCTGTGCTGACCTTCGGTCCAGCCAAGAATATAAAAAGTATGCTAATGCATAGTAGAAATCGAAAAAGTAGGCTACAAACTTTATTTATTAAACTTTTGTATGGTTTAGTGTTATGACGAATGCGCGAAATGTTTTCCCATATATATATGTGTGCTCTTAGCGCTAACAGCAGAAGCAGAATCTTTCTTTAATCTTGGTAGAGCTATTTTTACTTTCTGAATTTTTGACAGACCAGTTTCACTCGCGGGAAAAGATACTTTGACTGATCTAATTACTTCATTTCCAATGCCATTTTTAACATAATTTTTCTGAAATAACTGATTTTGCTCGAAAATAGCTTTATTTTTGCTGTGCATTCCTCTCAGGGCAAACTGCAAATTTTCCTGATTTTTCATTATATTTTCTTGACCATCTTTCAAAGCTTTTAGGGAAGCAGTTACAGCTCCAATTTCAGCTAGCAAGTTATTGTTTTCTGTTTTCTTGTAATGCAAGCGAACATTCGAAATCCTGGCGCAAGCTCCATCTAATGACTCAGTTTGTGAGTTTCTTCTGTAAAAGCTATTTTCATTCTCAGCCAAAGACGTATCTTGGCGCTTGTGAAAACAGGCCCTAGCGTAGTGACCTGGTTGTAAACAGTAGTTGCAGATAGGACGACCATCTGCCGTCCAGCCTCCTCGATTTGCTTGTGGCTGATTATTTAAATTCTGTGGCTGTGGCCTTCGGTCAACATTACGAGAATTTAAATGCATGTTTTGAGCCGGTATCGGGCCAGAATTTGTCGCACTAGAAAAACTTTGATCTATTTTGTTACGTAGTTCTGACAGATTTTCATTAACGTATTGTTGAAATTGCTCAAACCTTTTAGCCTGAGTAATTGCTTGCAAGTGCTGCAACTTCATTGCTTCCACCACTTTACCCATTTCTGTGAGTAAAGGTTCAACTTCGGAATTAGTTTGCTGCTTTTCTGTTTGCGGAAATGAGTACGCAGCAACTGGTGTGGATGCCGGCCTCGTTAAACCTTCTAGAGCTTCGATTTGACGAGCCTTTTTGATGGCATCCCGGAAATCGATAGGATTTTGCAAAATTAACTGAGTTTTATACATAGGATTTAACCCATTTATGAAACTGTTAAAGGATAAATTCATTGCCGCATCAGAATCCATTTCTGGATAAGCCTTTTGAACTAATCTTTGAATAGCATAGGCAAAATCTTGAACGCTTTCTCGAGGTTTTTGAGTTCGGCTATGAAGCTGCATGCTCGCGAGTCTTTCATAATCGGCAGGCTTAAGTTGTTCTGTGAGAGCAGCTTCTAAATGCTCCACAGTATCTTTTTGAGACGGTTCTAAATTTCTGTAAACATCGAGCGCAAAATCTCTTAAATATGCAGGAAGTACTTGTAATTGCTTGGCATCGTCCCAATTCTGGGCGATAGCCACTAATTTAAAGACTACGAACCAGTCATCTATGGACTGTTCGTCGGATTTTCCAGAAAAAGGTCTCAAAGTATCTTTTGGTAGTGAAACAGTCTCTGTCGGGCCCACCAAGACCGGTTTTTGACTTGGTGTTGCCGCATTAAAAGTGTTGAAAAAGCTTTGCTTAAAAGCCATAAAGTCATCTTTCAAATTTGAAAAATCTTGAAATTCAGTGACATCCGGCAATTCTGAAATTCTCTGAGTGCACGTGGCTAACTCATCTTTCATGTCTTCAAGCATTTTTGCTTGTGTTTTTATCGCTTTTGAATGCCGCTCCAAACGGTCGTAGTCTGGGTTTTGCGGAAAAAGTTGAGATTTATCAGTATCGTCAAACCCACCCTTTCCGTCAGCCATACAGCGTAACGCACAAAAAAATTTTACGGTTTATAAACAGATATATATATGAACTCTCAAAATTTTCGGAAATTCTAAAAGCTTCGCTCTTCCGGGCCAATAAATTTTCTTTAATATTGCTATCACTTCTTCGATCGGGAGCGTTGGTCGGTGAACCACGTGTCCGTCTCGAAATTATATATACTCTCGTACGGTCTTGGAGATACCAGATTCGTACGTTAACCACGTTTGATTCAGTTTATATTCTAATCACAATTATTCAAAACACTCTTATATGTACTCGTCAACTCTAGCCACACAGTAAACTACAATGACAACAAAATTACTCAAATTACTCAGATAACCATCAAAAAGTTGGCATCCAAGCAGAGTCTGGATTTCTACGAATCACTGGTTAGGACGTCCCAACACCGGTCTTCCGAGGGTTAGATCCACTGGCTGAAGTCCTGGCGGGACCAAACTTCCGTAGGAACTTGCAAGACTGGGACCGTCAAAGTTACTGGCAGCTGAGCGATCTGCAGTGGCAGAGTTGTTGAGGCTGTTAGTTCAACAGGCGGGAACGTCTGCTGGAAGTTTGTGGCAGACTGCTGTGGCCACTGATTCATGCACGGCTCACCCAACAAAAAGGGTGGCAGTGGCTTGGTGTGTTTGAATAAGGTTCGGCGAACTTCGCTAGACTTGTTCAGGCAACCACGCTCTGCTACCAATTGTGGCAAGGCAGAACTGAGAGTGTGCCAGGTAACTGGTAGCAGAACGGGAGCCGGCGCAGTGGAATTACTCAAGAACTCAGTAAAGTGTCAAGTGCTGGGATCTCACCCTCACACTGACTCTACAACTTTAGAAACTTTGTCAAGTGCTGGGATTTCACCCTCACACTGACTTGCACACAAAACTACTAAATTTGGATTAATTTAATTAGGCTTAGGTGTGAACCCCCGGCCTCTAACTAGAATTAAATCTATCCTATAACTGTGGATCGTTGCCTAGTCTAGATCTAAGCGAAGTTCTCTAAGTCCAATCGTTTCGTTTACTAAAAGCTTCGTTTATTTCGCATCTACGAACCACACCACCAAGCCACTGCAACAAACTGAGCACCAAACAAGATTTGCAACAACTTTTATAAGTAGCTAAACCCCGCCCTCTGCTTACGTATTGTTTTCGAGGGAACTGCTTTTCGGCTCCTCTTTTTAGGCTCTTTCGCCTCTGTTCCTTTCCGAGTTGGGCTAGCTATCCTTCAAACTGCTTCGGCCCTTTTCATCTCCCCCCCTTTGTTAATATTGTTTTGCATCTTTTTGGACTTTCAGCGGAAGTATAAAAACTGTGGAAATTCTCTAAAGTATTCGTCAAAATGTCACTTTCAGAACCATTCCCAGAATTGCCTAAAACCCTCCCCATTACCCAATTTTGCAGCCAATTGCTTGCTACCATGTGATTTCATCATTCCCAAATAAATGACGCTAACATAGTCTTACGGTAGTCTCTCCTACTTCAGTATTGATAACAAGTTAGCTGCAGAATAGCAGCTTTCCCAAATGGAAACAACATAGCTTACCTATGCATGTCGTGTTACATAAGCAAGCTGCAGTAGGCAGCAATGGATAGGAATTTGCTTTAATTTGGTTTGTTTTCTAATATTGTGAAAATCATGGGTAGATTGGATTTCTAGTAAATTTCTTTTAAATCCAGTTAATTTTTGATATAAATTGTTCAGCTAGCTTTTGATTTGTGACACAAGTAACAAAAATGCTCCGCACAAATGCTCCGTATGCTTTAAGGTGGTGATTCCTTTTGGAGACATCAACTTTGAACCACCATTATTCATTCATTATTTGGAGTTAAGAAGTCATCTTTATATCAAAATGTAGCTTAACATTTTCTCTTTTTAATGAGTACAATCAATCTAAGTTTGGCTTTCCGAAACGTTTTTCCTGTATTTTAGAAGAAGTATAATTTTTCAGATTTTTTGCAGGCTGAAGTAAATTTTTTCGCAGGACATCGGTTAGAGCATTCGATACCTCTATCAAATAGCTGGGGACCCTTTTTTAGTTGTTGTGATATCGCTCTTCGTTATGGAGAAATAAACTAAAATGTCTGCGCAACCTGGATTTTGCCTACTTTTCACTACTTTGGCAAGCCACTACTTCAGTTAGAAAGCAGCTATCGGGGCAACTAAAAAAGGGTCCCGGGGTATTTTTGTGTAGAACACATCTGCAAAGTGGCAACTCTCTAGCTTGCATACTAAATTCTGCACAATCGCTGGAAAAAATTTGGTCGTGTTTTTGCAAAAACTACATTTTTTGTGATATCAGCCTAAGGGATAGCAATTGTACGATGGTCATGCCTCCGATAATTGGCCTCTGTGAGACCTTTAAATCGACACCCTTAGCTAAATTTTACGGCTTTCGTAGATCAAGAAGTAGTGGATTATTTGATTTCTGCAGAAAGGACAAGTTTTTGACGCCAAAATAAGAAAATTGGCTATATCTCACGATAGGGAAAAGCTCGAAAGTTGCTTCCAAAAGCAAAATTGTAGAGTTTAACGAGTTCTTTCAAATGGATATAGTCATAGCCATGCAGTTGCTGCTAAACTTTCAGAAATTGGCAAAAACCGCCCTGAATGCAAATGTTAAATTTTTGAAGCGCGATTGCGCAGAGGGTGTTAGAACGCTGAAACAACTTATTTTGGAAAGTTTCGTTGAATTTCATCCTGGTTTACGCCGTCAATCAACAATATGTGCCCAAAAGGAATCACCACCTTAAGCAGCATTGTAATTGTTTTGAATAAGCTGTCCAAAGGCTTTTGAAAAAAGAAAGCAAAAACTGGCTGCTCGTGGAAACTTGCGAGCACTTTTTGTTAACGTTCGCGAGCAATTCGCGAATTGCTCACGAAAAAAGGAAGGTTACTTTCAGCCGGGACTGTATGTATAAACAAAGGATGGCAATTTGTAGCTCTTTCTACTCTCTTTCGCTTTCGAAATGACAGGCATAGAATTGCATTACATAAAATGTACAGTACGAGTACACCGATAACACACCACAGACAAAATTAGTTTAGCCCAGCGCACAAAGAACCAGAGAGTTTATGGTTAGGAAGAACTAAAAGTATATGTCTATATCAGATAAAAAATTAGATATATAGATGATTCAAAATATCCTCCACCCGAACTCTTTTCCACCAAGTGTACATTTAAAATGCCTGGTATTCCACAAAAATTTTGAGGTTCAACAAACTGTGAAGATTACTATATTATTTTGTTTGGAATGAGCAAGACTAATGAATAAATGATTCTGAATACACCCCATAACAAGGATCTGATGATCCGTCTGGACAAGAAATTCATTTTTAGAAAACTTTTAAACTGTAGGAAAAAACCAGTAGTTTCCACAAAACCATTTTTTCATGAGGAATTATAGGTGGCAGACATTTGATGAACTTACTTATTGGTGGCTGACTAGTACTGTTCATAGCTACCACATTGACAGATTTCTGTTCATTCCCGTTCTCGTTTATGGTTTCAGAGTCCTAAAATAACAACCTCACAGTTAATTATGTTCAATTATATGCCAACGATTTGTTTATTTTGTTTGTTTTGTTAAATATACAGATGTCAGAACGTACGAACTGCAGGACAGGCGTTTTTCATTATTTCTTTTCAATGAAAAACTATGTAACAAATTAACCACGTCACGTACAGCTGAAAAGGAATGTTCCATCAAACTGTCTTTGCTCTTCTTCGGTTCCTTGGCATCAATCTTTTCCAGTTTGGCCGCCAAGCTTTTCACATTCAAATCATTATCACTCTCGCGACTCTTTGGTCTATAAAAATGCAAGTAAAAGGAACGATGTAAAGTAAGCTTACCAAAGTACGCAGGCTTGCGACATGATCTGCACAGTAACGGCTGATCCCCCCACAAATTAAGCCCATCACTTCAAAGAAATTTGCACGATATGTTTGTGTTCTAAAGACTAACATTGAACCAACTGACTAGTTGTGTTTTTGAGCCCTAGAACGTAGGCATGGGCGTGCAAATTTCTTTCAAGTGATGGATCGGGGGGGTCAGCCGTTAGTACAGATCATGTCGCAAGCCTAAAAACTAAGAGTGTGAAGCTTGTCATTCTTAGATATGCACTCTTGCTTGAACCAACAACAAATTGCACTTTTTAAATGCAAAGTTTCTATAAGTGGAGAGCGCGGAAACCTTGTCAAAGTTGAAAGATTATTTTGTTGCCAATACTGGTAATATACATTTTATAATTTCTGCAAGATATCGTTTCCAGTTTTTACCTGAGATACTTTGGTAAAGTGAATTAGCAGGTTCAGTTAACAAATATCACTACAGAAACTTGTTTTTCGGAGCGGGGAAAGGGGGTAGCGCGAGGAAAGCTTCAAATCACCTCGAAATCTAAATCATTACTTCTACTTTCAGGAAAGAAAGGATTTTAAGCTAATTTTTCGTAAAATTTTCTTTCGCAGACACTTTCTCAGGCTCCATTGCTTGACTTCAGCTTCTGGCCGGTGACGGCAATTTTTAGATTGATCCATCAGCCCTCTCAGTGGTAGTGTGCCGCAATAATTTAACTGACGCAACATTAATATGCTATAGAGCAGTTGAAATAATGTTTTTGTCGGTAACAACGATGTAACAAAAACTGAATGTTCTTCGCAAGTAAAACACGTGAGTAATTAGTAGGCAGATGGTAGATACAGTATAAGAAACAAGAGTCAGCACATAATTGCTTTTGTCGTATAGACAAAACTAAATTAAAAAGTAGAATAGGCTGGCATTTTTATGGTATTGAAAGTGGGGGAGGTATAAATTCGACT
Organism: Trissonchulus latispiculum; assembly: GCA_030248195.1. Lineage (NCBI taxonomy): Eukaryota > Metazoa > Nematoda > Enoplea > Enoplida > Ironidae > Trissonchulus > Trissonchulus latispiculum. Next base: position 29,755 of record JASAND010002068.1, on the reverse strand, counting down.
TAAGTTTTAGCTGAAATTTTGCATTTGTAAGGCAGAAACGCAAAAACCCACCGTCTATAAGCTTAAAATGAACTTATAAGTCCATAAATTAGCTAAAGATTCAGCAAACTTTTTAAAATTTGACCTCGAAAACTTAGTTTTTTAGACACTTTTGGGCGACCCCTACAAAAGTGGGGGGGCTCCTAAAAGAGGTGGAGCCGAAGAGTGGGGGGAGGTGTCCCCCTCCCCACTAAAAATACCAGAGCGGATTGCTTCCATTTTAGTAAGGAAAAATCAACATTATGTACGCAAAGGGATTGCAAGACGACAGGTGTACCTATAGCCCAGGCCAGGCACATGAGTGGTCTGAATGCAGGGCAAAGCGCCCGGTGAAAAGTGAAGCTCCACATGAAATCGATCCTGAGCATTCACATCCTTCGTCGTGTCCTCGTACAGCATCATGACCAACTGGGCCATATAGTTGAACTCGGTCAGAGAGGATAGGAAATGGAGGGCCCGCTCCCACTGTTTGTCCTCTTTCTGAAAGGTAAAACAGATATAAAAAGCACTTTGCAACAGTGCGTATTCGAAGACCACTTATAGATCACTAACACAGTCGGTGTGCTTTCGAGCTTCCAAACGCAAAGATGCAACGAATTTGAGTGGAGACGGTGGAAGGCTAAGAGTAAATGGCTGACTTATTTTTAGGCCAAAATTTATTTCAAGTTCCGTCTTCTCGAGGGGGGGAATTCACATAATGCGAGGTAGGAGTATTTTTTGGGTTGTTATGGGGGAGGTCGGAAATCATAAGGGACCTATAATGGTGGCTCCTCAATTGGGGGGGGGGGGGAGGGAGGTCGCTGAACGGAGAGACCTGCTTACGCACCCCCCCCCCATAAAGCAAGCAAGAATAGTTAGCGGACAGCGCATGCGTTTTTGCAACCATTAAGTACCAAATGTTATTAAGAGCAATAAATTTACAGTAGACTAATCAAGGTTTTTCAAGCAAGCAAAAGCACCCAGTGTTCCGCTAAGGATGAAGAGTTCTAAATTTGGTTAAATGAGTTCGAAGGACTAGAACCTAGTATTTGGCTAAAGGTTTGTCTATAAAGCATTCTATAAAGATGAGTTGCGGAGAAGGGAAACAAAGTCTCTAGCCGCCGGCACTAATCAAGTTCCAAGACCTACGAACGTACCAGTCTGGAGAATGGAACCAGATCCCCGAATCTAATTAAATTCATCAGTGAATGGATGTGAGATTCACTGGTAAAGTACAGTCTGGTTCTGACATGACGATAGGGTGTAGCTATTCCTTGAGATGCCCTAGAAATAATACAAACATCATCGACAAAGAATACATTATCCTAACATTACCATATACATAGAGCTTACTCATATTCCAAAGGATTAGACAAGAAACGGTGTTAAATTTCCAAAAACTTGTGCAGTTCTCGAATAAAGTTTCACCAAATTCTATAGAAATTTTCCAGGACAGAGGGCATCAAAATGAACATATTGTTTGCTTTTACAACTATTAACTGTTTCTAATGGCTAAGTCAGTATAAGCCAAAAAACTATTTTGGGGTCTAAAATTGGTCTTTTAAAGGAAATCAGTTTATTCAAAATCACTGTCATATGGCTGAGGAGGATAATCTTGGCCTAATCTAAACTCAATCAGCACACAGTGCACTTTTACCATCGCCTATTAGCGGGGACAAATTCAGGGGAGGGCGCAGGGGATCCAGTAAGTCTTGATTGGAGAAAAATTCAATTTTGAGCTAATTTTAAGTTAGCAAATAAGTAACAAAGTAGTCAGAAAATTCCAAGGTCCAATACAAAATTTCAGCCCTACAGTTTGTCCTTTGTCCAAACTCCTTATACATAGACTCCCTGCGTAGGTATCAATTCCAGGGAAAATACCCAGAAGAAATGAGTTCACAAAAATATTGAATTAGCACTTGTGCATATGTCAAAATTCTCGCCGCAGAAAGCTAACCTTAAGTGCTTAGCATAGATTTTTCACGGAAAGAACCCGCAGTAACTGCAGGATACGATAGACGAGCTGCGTTTATGTACCTTGGATCAAGCCGTGTCAGATTTTCATCCTCCAATTCTCCTTCAATGCATCGCTGCAGATCCGTTCGGATCTTTTTCATCAGGGGAGTGCAGACGCCCTGGGCAATCATCAGTTTCTCCTGTCGTGTGATACCGTATTCCTACAAGTAGAAAGAGTGCTCCACACAGTCGCATGAAAAAGGCAATATGAGCTAAGGTGGCCAACACAATTTTAAATATGTCAAAGACACGATTTAAAATGTCTGCTTGATACGCCAGACAGGAATGGCGAAAATACCACTTCGACAACAGCTACGTATGTATCGGCAGCTAACGTGCACATCGAGCGGCTAGTGTGGAACGAAACTGATACTCAGTATAGACGTCTGGCAGAACTGCCAAAGCGGATGTTTCATGTACAGGATTACGTCATTGCACACAATTTCCAAATTTTTATAAACTAAAATTTTCCAGTCTAAACAGGAAAAAATTGAACAAAAAAATAATTTCACAATTTCTTCAGTGTCCAGTAGAGAAAGCTCGATTTAAACATGCCGTGCTTATAAAAATAGATTGTTGTGTTCTTAGCCGACTTACCCTGAAACTTATCTACGGACACAAATTGAAACAGACAAATTAAAATTATTTCTCCACACCTGCACAACTACAACATCCGCCATATATTTGGCACAGATGTAGAGTTCTTCGATTTGATCAAAGTTGAGCAATTTGGCATTATGCTGCAGATCATACTTCACACAATCGTAGATGTCCGGAATTTTGGAGATATCATACTTGCAGGTGCCACACTTCTTTACACGACGAAAATCCTTCACCAGTTTGCTCCAGCGCTTCTCTGCCAATTCCAGACTCTCGTTCAGATAAAACGCTCGGTCTGGAGCCAAGATAAAACACAATGCTATTGGGACAAAATAAGAAAAATTCATAGAATTCATCCTGAACATATCAAATTTAAAGTGTAACACAGGCAAGCCTGTCAACAACATCTCAGTTCGATATTCGTTGGCTGAATTAGGCACCAAAAAGTGACGATCTCTGTGAACCGAAAGGGTAAAGTTTAAGCCAAGAAAAAACCTTGACAAAACAACTCATTTGACTAAAAATTTGGCTTACAGCTGAGCTTTTCAGAAATTTTCCTTTGAGCGCGAAGGACAAGGAATACGGAAGCCCTAAATGTTTACTGAAAACGAGAACAAATTGCGCAACGTTCTAGTGTAGTAAACATATAAATAGAAAACTTTTCTGCTACCAAAAAAAACTAAAAATCCGGTCCTATACCTTTCGTTTTTAAATCACGCTTTCTGTATCTAATCACTTCCAGCAGTCTGGACATGACAATGAAAATGCGATCACACATTCGGGCCGGGTTACCGATAAACTGAAGGGCATGTTGAACGGATCGAGAGCCAAGAGAGTTCAGCTGAAACAATGGACACCAAAAAAGCAAAAAGTTATAAAATCCCACGCATTAGTAGACACTCAGGTAAATATTTCCTTTTAGCAGCAACGGCTCATTCTCCGAAACCGACCTGTCAGCTGCCGGACTAGCTCCCCCTAGTTTGCCCCCTCTACAGGTTTACTGGCTTTTCCCGGGACCCCTTAGTCTTGTCCTTTTTCTTCGTTAGCGGCCGGTGGAAGGTATCCATATGGGAATAATCTACCTCCAACTGTGCGCCCGACACAGTCTTCGGAAAACAGACCGCAAGGAAATGCCCGAAACAGGGTAGTACCAGAGATCACCCAACAGACAGCATAAATTAAGGACAGTTGACCAGATGGATGCCAGGGGACACCTGTGAGGATCTCGATTTGATGAGTATTTAATTTTCCTTTTTGAGTAAATAGATGCTTCATACATACGCGTTCATAATCTTCCTTAGTAAAATCCATATCCTGCTGAAGATAGCTGTGGACGAATTTCTTGACCACATTCTGACACTTCCTAGCATCGTAGTCATCATCCAGAAGGCCATTGGTGTCAGCCGATTTCACCATCTGAACCAGAATTGGTGTCAGATTTCCTTCTAGGGCTAGCAGTCCCTACAGAAATAAATAAAATAATATGCACGTTTGTAGATGTCGTTTTCTGTGTTAAAATTGATACCTGCTTTTGTAAACAAATCACAATTCCAGCTAAATAATAATTTTATTAATCTACTCATTGGCGCATAGATGATGAATTTGGATTTCAAAAATCACAATAAAAATAAATTCAAAGAAGTGTCGGGATGGGATGGAGGCCACAAAGCTTTCTCGACTCTAACCAACCCAGCTATCCACGACCCAGCTACCCAGCTATTAAATGGTCGGTAAATGGGCACCACGACGGTGGGAAGGTAACAGGAGTCTGTGTAGAAGGGTCGACCCCCCCTTCCACGGATGCAGTCATCATTTGAGGTGACACTCCTGGCTCTACAGCTGAGAAACCGGGGATGAGCACCGGCACCCCATGTCCTGTGGCAGGACGAAGATATCTTCTGGGGTAAACATTTACCTTTTGAAGAAGACCCCATTAATAAAGCTCAGGTATTTTCCATTTCGCAACAGACACTAAAGAAGCTTTGTTTTATTAATCCTAAACATTCAGCAAGTTCGGGCTTATTGTTCAATTCGAGGAGTCCAACCGAAAATTTCGAACAGTTTTACCATTTCAACCAATTACGGCTTTGACCGATTTTTCAGGAATTTTCGCTATTTTAGCCTAAAATTTCCTAAAATTAGCCATTTTTAATTTTGGCAGTTTTTACACACAAAAACGTATACATTAATTGCACAAAATTTCCAAAAATGTACCGCCATGCTGGATGAGCTTCCCATCAATGGATTTGGATTCAGTCAACGATACTAAATCGTGAAAGGAAAGTAGCCACCAGCTTCCCCCATCCAGGCATTTTTGAGAAAAATTTTGTGTTTCTATCATAAAACTACGCAAAAAACAACATTTTATTGGCTGATTTTTGCAAAAAATGCCCGCATCTTGGAAGCCCCCCTCGGGAAAAAATCACTAAAAATACCCTGTACACATACAGTCGCTAGCGGAACAAACAAAGGTTTTCCTCTCAATTAAACACATGTATAAACATGACCTCTCCCTATTGGTACGATTTAACCACAGGAATTTTTGGGGGAAAAGCAAAAAGTCAGCTATTTTCAATGCATAAAACTAAAGAATACATATGAACACGTCAGCTGCGTTTCATATACTTATTTTCTTTCCTCATTTTCTTAAATCTTTTCTCGCTTGCGGCGCTTTTTTAGGTCAAGTTTTTAACCTTTTTGAGTCTGAGACACCTTTCTATTGTGATTTTCAAAAACTTTCGCGCCGGTGACGCTTCACGCCGGCAGAACATTTCCAATTGTAATCTTTTTTGTACCTGCAGTTCGGTAGTGACATTAGCAATCTATACGTACATATTTTGATCATGTACCAAAGTAAAGATTCGTATTTCAAATACTTTTTAAAGGTTTAAATTACAGATTACTCATAATTTCAAAACAATATTTTCTCGGCCTTTTTTAGAATCAAGTCTCAAAAATAATCTATTATGGATTTTTCATTATTGTCGTAAAATTCCTCAAAATTTTATTAAAAAATCTTTCAAAGGATCCCAGTTTATTTTTTCAGTTTTGAAAAACTTCTCAACTTTTAAAAAGTTTTTTAAAGGTTTCCATTTCGGAATTTTTCATAATTTTAAAAAATTTCAACTGCTGGGGGCAAAACTTTTTCAGGCTCAACCCCTCCCATTTCAAAATTCTGGGTGCGCCCCTGTGTATAAATAAGTAGTCTTACGGACGTATGCGCAGATTCGCCTGGCTTTTTCCTACAGGGGGGGGTGGGTGGAGGGCCCCCCAGACTTGGGTGCCCCCCCAGGATTCGGGCCTCCCCTCCCAGAACTCCAAAGTGCCCGGAAAAATAGGATTTTGAGGGTAAATTTCGAAAACTTTTTCCGGCTTCGCCGGATTTAGACCCATTTTTAGCTATTTTAAGCTTAAAAAGTTAAAAATAGTCAATTTTTTAGCTCAGCAGCAAAAAACAGCTATTTTAGGCATTTTCCGGAAAAATTTTCTCCTCCCCCCCCCAGAAATCCGAGCCCCCCTCCCAGAAATTTTTGCCTAGGAAAAAGCCAGTTTGCTATAATATAGTTTAACTTGAACTCATCAAGTTAGCATTTACCTTTGCAAAAGCGGCTGCCGTCATTTGAACCCGACCCTCATCAGATGCATAGATTTTGAGATCATGTCTATAAGTGCTATGAAGGCGGAGAAAGCCCAAACCTCTGGCATCGCCGCCATACTGTCCTAACAAAAATTAAATTAAACAGTCAATAATATTATGCATTAAAAATTAAGTTATAACGAGGAAAATATAACTCTAAAATCATTATTTGGTAGGTTCCAAAAACGGAATCAAACAAACCAGAAGCCATCCAGAACACAGCACAGGAAGCAGCTTAGTTTATTAAGGACTTAGCACAGGGCAAATAGAGAATAGGCCTGTTATACAGCAATAGTTAGTAGTGACGCAAGCTTGCGAAGTCAGTGTCAAGAAACGCAAACTCAATACACTTACACTTGGCGGGCCTATTTTTCGACGATTTTATTGGGCCTTCACTGGAGCGCTCAGCCAAAATGAGATGTTTTGTGTATAAGCTGACTAAAGCAATTTGGGTGGTTTGTAGGTTTAAGATTCAGAGCAACAACTCTTTTAAGGTGCTGGTATCGCTTTGTGTAAATTCGACACTACACGCTTCAATTCTTCATGAAAGTGGATGAAATTTTCCAAATACATTATTTTCGTGCTCTTTAACATTCTGGGACCAGTCCCGGATTTTTAGGTGTAAAGATAAGAAAGTTTTGGTTTTTGCCATTATTCTCTCAGTACATGGTCGCTACACCGGATTGTTTGTGATGGCTGGAAAGAGGGCACCAAAATGAACATTTTTGCTCTTACAACCTTTGAGATATCTCTAGTGGTTAAGGCAGTATAAGCCAAAAACAATTTTTGGGGTCAAAAAATGGCCATTTTTGAAGAAATCAGGTTTTTCAAAATTACTGCCAAATCTTACAGACAATTTCGGCTTATTTATACTCAATCGATACACCGTCCAATTGCGCATTTTATCAATACCTATTCGCTGGAGTTCGTTGCTATAAGCTAGAAAATTCGCCGAAAAACCATTTTGGCAAAATTGCTATTATTTTGTTTTGAACATTGATTTCTCAAAAACTACCCAATGGATTCGCGTGATTTTTGGCTGAACGAAAATTCGCCCTGTTGCGGAGGGACATTTTTCTTGGTTTGAGCTAAAACATCTCCAGTTGTGAGAAAACTGAATAGAAAGTTGCGAAATTTCGTGTCATCGCGCATTTGCCGGATTTTCTGGAGTACTGAGACTTGTTGAGCCAAATCCAAAAAAATGTCCCTCGGCCCACATGTCCTTCATATGATGGCACAAGAAGAAATTTTGGCCGATTCTGCAGTTTTGAGAAATCCATGTTCAAAAATTTTTGGTCTATATTCAGTCTGTCAGATGTCAGCATGTCGAAAATTTTTTGCTATTTTCTTGCCAATTTTGTTGGTTTCGTAAGCTTGTGTTAATGTAGAGATTATAAGCTTTAAAACGACGTATAAAGCTCTTTCGTACTCCAAAAATTGCGAAAGTTATAGCGTTTTAAGAAATCACTTCAAAACCACTGCACAAAAGGATACCAGCACCTTAAAAATCAGTCGAAGCCGGAAAACTATTTGAAAATATGGGGAAAACGATAAAATTCTCTGGGCAGTTTGAGCTGCACTGCATAGACCAGTTTGAAGAACATTGGTAAAATCAAGAGTACATAATAGTACGACAGCTGGCATACTCTATGTATTCTCAGCTTGCACATCCTCTGAACGCTAACGGCTGACCCCCCCCCCGCAAATTGGACCCCAGTGACCCCCCGCAAATTGGTACCCAGTCGAAACGGGGGTACGCTCACTCGCTCTATGCTTGTGTGTTAAAGCTCGAAAACACAAGCGCTACGTGCGCGAGTTTTGTGTCTGTTTCGCGCTTTAAAACACAAACATAGCGGCCAAATGTTTTTGAACTGAATGGCCCAATTTGCGCGGGGGGGTCAGCCGTTAGCGTGCAGAGGATGTGTCACGCCTATAATACATAGAATATGCCAGCCGTCATAGAAAGGTTTACTGCAGTCGCACGAACAACAAGCAGTATTAGTACACAAGCGGGCAAGTGGATAAACTGGGAGCTGCCCTCTCCCAACCAGAAATACAAAATATGTTTCTATTTACTGTTAAATGTTTCGATTACTTTAGTATTCATATTTCTTCTTGAGCAGGTACTCAGCAACGATGTCATTTATGAAAGTTCCGCCTTTTGCAAAATCAGTGTTATAGCGTTCTGCAGCACATTTCGTGTGGCCTCCCACCACCATTCTGTTTATATCAGATCTGTTGGGTATTGTAATGACCAAATTTTGACCATCCATACGAATATGGCGATTTCCGGCCATAATAGAAGCCGGCCTTTCATGAAGTATCGGCGCGGATTCGGTGTAAGCTGGTGGTGTTGGCAGAAGAGTTCTATTTCTTCTAGGATACCCACCACCAGTCCTTGTAGGATATTGGTGCTTTGTGGGATTGCGAGAATCTCTATTGGCGGTTGTGCTGCTACTGAACCCAGAGGGTGATTGTTTCCTTTTCTCATCAGTTTTAGCAACATTCGACTTTTGCAGGTGACCCCTAAGGTGCTGATACCATATCTCGGTTGATCCATTGATGGTAGCCGATATAGCCTTCTGTCGGATGCTTTTTATCTTGGATCTAGTTAGTCCAGCAATACCGAGAATAGGGTCATTAGAGGTATCCCAGATGCCAAGTGATCCTAGTAGGATCGCATCAAAATACACCGAAAATCCTTGTTGCTCCAAGGTTGTTATCTCATGTTGATATTTGTCTATCTTTCGCTGCCGGGCGTTCACAAAGGACATCTCAAATGACGAGTTTACAATGGAGACGTCCATCAGCAAGGCTACCTTTTGGTCCTTATTAAGGGCTAAAAGGTCTGGCCTCGCTTTACCTTTTGCTCCAGGAACCTTTCGATTTATACGTATCTCCGTAAATGTTTTCGGGAGTGCTTTTCGTATAATTGACAAAACTGCGTCATGGCGTTTAGTGTAAAGAACGCCATGAAAGTGGAGGCAGCCGTTTAAGACATGTCCTAAACTCTCCAACTTGGCACCACATCGTCTACAACTCTTATCTCCTGGCAGCAGACTTCTGGTAGAGATTTTGTTAAGCCGTGCAGAATGAATGAAGCTATAACTCTTCGGATTAATCCCGAGACCGTTATATAAGAAATAGCCTTGGTCCGTATTAGGGACAGCGTTGCCTAAGACCATCCCCTGGGTTGGCGAAGTTCGTAGCTGAGCTCCGTAGTAAGATGCTAACAATTTCCGTAGGCAAGGCACGATTCCTTTCAGACCTTTTGATCCGATAGTGATAGGTTCGCTGTCATTATAGCCTGAAAGAGAAATATAGAATTCCTCTCCGTCAGGTATCACAGAAATGGAGAAAAACTTCTTGAGAGTTCGAATATCATCCCGAAACGTAACCCACTGAGTTTTGTTACGGGCAGCCTGATGTAGAACAGTCACCCCGTTCAGATAATTACAGACGGATTCAATACTATCATCGTCTAGCATCGTCCGAGGCTTAAGTCCCAGAGCAACAGCTTCCGTTGCTTTCAAGGAAGTAAATCTGGCCGCTTCTTTGAGTATTATAGTCTTTATATGTATTTAAGGTGCTGGTATCGCTTTGTGTAAATTCGACCCTACAAGCTTCAATTCTTCATGAAAGTGGATGAAACTCTCCAAATAAATTATTTTCGTGCTCTTTAACATTCTGGGACCAGTCCCGGATTTTTAGGTGCAAAGATAAGAAAGTTTTGGTTTTCGCCCTTATTCTCTCAGTACATAGTCGCTACACCGGATTGGTTGTTATGGCTAGAAAGAGGGCACCAAAATGAACATTTTTGCTTCTACAACTTTTGAGCTACCTCTAGTGGTTAAGGCAGGATAAGCCAAAAACGACTTTTGGGGTTAAAAAATGGCCATTTTTGAAGAAATCAGTTTTTTCGAAATTCTGCCAAATCTTACAGACAATTTTGGCTTATTTATACTCAATCGATACACCGTCCAATTGCGCATTTTATCAACCGTCCAATTGCGCATTTTATCAATACCTATTCGCTGGAGTTCGTTGCTTTAAGCTGGAGAATCCGCCGAAAAACCATTTTGGCAAAATTGCGATTATTTTGTTTTGAACATTGATTTCTCAAAAACTACCCTATGGATTCGCGTGATTTTTGGCTGAATGAAAATTCGCCCTATGGCGGAGGGACATTTTTCTTGGTTTGAGCTAAAACAGCTCCAGTTGTGAGAAAACTGAACAGAAAGTTGCGAAATTTCGTGTCATCGCGCATTTGCCGGATTTTCTGGAGTACTTGGACTTGTTGAGCCAAATCCAAAAAAATGTCCCTCGGCCCACATGTCCTTCATATCATGGCACAAGAAGAAGTTTTGGCCGATTCTGCAGTTTTGAGAAATCGATGTTCAAAAATTTTTGGTCTATATTCAGTCTGTTAGATATCAGCATGTCGGCAATTTTTTGCTATTTTTTTGTCAATGTTGCTCGTTTCTTAAGCTCATGTTAATGTACTGATTATAAGCTTTAAAACGATGTATAAAGCTCTTTCCAACTCCCAAAATTGCGAAAGTTATAGCGTTTCGAAAAGTCACGACAAAAGCGCTGGACAAAAGGATACCAGCACCTTAAATACTCTTGGTACAATGCACGCACAGCGCAGCCATGTTAACTACAATTTGACTTTCCATGTAAAAACGAAAAAGGGAAAGATGATAATCGATAGTGAAGAGTACGTTATATGCTAAAAATTATATTTAGTATCTACGATTTACAAAATAACATCTAATAGTACACTTAATTGTAACTGAAACAAAGTGTAGTCTAAACGTGAAATTAATGCTGCGAGACAAACCTACAAAAACCAGCATGCAACTAAGAAGGTATACACGTGACGTACGTACACATAAAACCAAAACAAAACTATCTAAAATCTAAAATCTACCTAAAATTAAATCATAAAACAAAACTTAAAACACAAACAAACACAATATAAAGTCTATCTTCTACCTAAATAGAAAAAAAAACCAAAAAGAAAGGGATAGAAAGCACCCACTTTTCCCCTTAGGAGTGCCAGCAGCAGTGGTAGGGTGTGCAGCAGTAGTAGCAGCAGCAGCAGCAGCAGTAGTAGTACTACTAGTGGTAGTAGTCGTCCTACCCTGTCCCCCAGGATAGAGACATCTAAAGGCTTTGCCCAACTCTTCGGCCTGAATCCGGCCGGCGGGTGTCAGTTCACCGCCCCATTTCAGGATCAGCAACAGGGAGGGCTCTTTGGAGGAATTGGAGCTGTTGGAGCTGGCAGCGGCAGCCGAAGCCGGCGACTCGTAGTCTGTGTCCGAGGATCGCCTGGGTCGACCGCCGTGAGGACGATACTTCAGCTGGACCTTCCGATTGATGCCAGAGAAATAGCCATACCTGAAAACGACACAAAGTGTCAAACAGCGTACAAATTGCACTGCAGCACCGTTATCGTTTGCAATGTCTGCTCCGATTGTAATAATTTACCACTTTTTGAAATTCTCGTTTAGAAGGGGCCATGTAAGGTAAATGGGAGTAAATAAATTGATTTTTTAACATAGGCATTAGGCAAGCTTTAACTAAATGGCAACTTAATAGTGAAGATATCAAATGCAAATTCTACATTCCATTTTCTACGCAAAATCCTAACAAGATAACAAATTTATCCCCCCCCCATTGATCCTGATCTCGCCACTGGCCAATTTCGTAAATCAGAAAGCATTCGGAACCTTGAATAATCAGAAAATTTGAGTGTATGAAATTTGAGATGTACATACATTTCTAGAACCATTTTCAGCTGTGTAAGCTTATGCCGTGTATGAGAGTCCATGTTGAGTGAGGTATCCTGTAGGAGAGATCGACCAATGTCCAATACTTCCTGCAACTGTGGCGGCTTTTTCAGCTTCAGCTCTCCGCTTTTATAGCCATTGTATTTGGCAAACAGATCAAACCATCTGAAACAACAATAAAATATAGAGATCGGAGAAAAAACCAACCCGAAAGTGGTGGGGAAAAAAACCAACCGGTTTGGGCGATGGGGATGAGCTAGGTGGCTCAAATTTTGCATGCACGTAGGTAAGGCCCATCCCGCCGAACACGCAAAATTTGAGCTAAATCGAAACACTTTTGGGCATTTTTTGACGTTTTGAAAGTTTTGGCATTTTCGACCGCCCAAAAATTCAAAATTTGCCTATTTTAGAAGGCCTGTAAAAAATTTTCCATAGCAGTTAGATAATAACCTTTAATAGTTAGTTTCTATGAGAACAACATGTGCTCTTTCCAAAAATGTCGGTCTCGCCTTCCTGCGACGCTTGGCAAGCTGCCAGCAGAATTTTTACAAAATGGGAAAAAACCAAGGGGTGGGAAAAACCCAATTTTTGCTTTTGCTGCCAAACTCCCAAAAATGGTTCTTAGTTGCTCCAAAGTCGTCCATACAGCAAGATTAATGCGTTCTTTCACGTGAACAGCTCAAAATTGCATTTGGACTTGACAATTTTGTGCTAGCCGGTAAAAACCTCATTTCGGGCGATCGGCTGTTTGGCTCAGCTAAAGCGTCCAAAAATTACTCTGGGACAAAGAAATACGCGAAAAAACACTGAAACAACATTTATCTTAATTTATTTCATCGATTTTCGAAAGATTTACAAATTTTTGCATTTACAAAAAAACTGGCAAATTTGATGAAACCTAGCCAGTTGATGCTGCAAATATTGATGATTGATTTTCTCACTTATTATTCGCAATATCGCAAAAATAACTGCAGATATAAAGTCAGCGTGCATAAAATCGCTAATATGAGTTACCCTGACCGAATACTGGGGTTGGTTTATTCCCATCGGTTGGTTTTTTACCCCGGCTAATTAACCGTTAATTACTAATTAACGACAGCACCTCAAGAGGCTATTTATATACCAAAATGACAGTCTAGACAGGGCTTGATAAGAATTTAATTTATGGCCGGATTGCTCCACTGGGTAGTTCTGCAGAGTCCAAAAAGTGACTACCTTGGGTTTTTTCCTCCGACCTCTATACCCTTTCGTCCTAACTAAGTGCACAGGAAACGTTAAATAAAATGAAATCAGGTAATATACGTATATACCCAATCAATAACTAAATCTAACGTACCAAATACTGTATTTAAAATGGTGTTAGCATGTGAAGCAAAACTTCCACTCTATTTAGCCATGCGTGCAGCGTCAGCAGTGGACAGCAAAGTTGCTCCAAAGTCTCCAAAATTAGGGCAGACTCATTTATTCGTGCAAAGTTCGTACACCGTAGAACAATAGTAATTGTTGCTTCCTAAATGAAAACAAGAGGGCCTCACTTTTTATGCTTGACTTCCATTTTCATTTTCTGTTTCGGAGTTCGATCGCCATGACGAATGACTGCCAGAACACAGCGAAGTTCCATCATTTTACCATAGGTTGTGGAAACCAGAGGAGGATCGTCTATAGTAGGAAAAAACAAAATTCAATCAGTGAACGACATCCAACATCCAAAGTGTTTTGAAAATTTTACTTTCGAAAGCTTCAACAAACATGAATTTAAAGGCACAAAATGTGGTAAAGATAGAAACAAAAAGGTGGTAAAAGAACGAACTAATGATTCAAATGAAAGTTATTCAGATTTAGTGCTACCAAACCACTAACTAACACCAAACACCAGCAAATAAGCTCATGCTTATTATACAGAAGACAGCTCTAAAAACTTTATTTTTACGACATCACCTTTTACGCAACTTTCGAGAAAGATAGCCCTTTTTGTTAAATTGGACGAATTTCGCGAAGATTATTTTTCATAGAAAATTAGACGGCGCAGAGGTTAAGCTCTACTAGCTTCCAGTGAATATAGCATAAATTCTATTTTTTCGTGAAATATTCGTGAAATTTACGGAAAAGGTGAATTTCGCGAAAAATAAAGTTTTTAGAACTGTACTGTACACCGTATATAGCTTCTACCTAAATATAAAACATAAATAATAAATAGACAGAACCTACCTAACTGATAGGAAGGTGTCCAGGGAATGGAGAGGGGCGGGGCCAGGCGGCGCATAATCATATTCCCCAGTATTCGTGCCGTATCCTCATAGTATTTGACCGATGTCTTCACAAAGGAAAAGCCGTTCACATCACAAACATAGGATTTCCCGTTGGAACGAAGCAGATCAAAGCCACAGACTGTTTGCTGAAAAATTAAATTCAGAAGAGATACATGTATTAAAAGAAATTGAACTCAAATCAACCAACCAAATTTTTAAATGTATTTACCATACGACATAAGCTAAAGCCAATCTGAATTTTGTTTTGAAAAATGCAAATAAAAATATTTAAATAAAGTTAAATCCTTCATAGTATAAAAAAGCCCAAAGACAAATCAGTGCAGTGCTTCACAGATAAAATATTCCTTAGAAAAAGTATATACTTGATGACAGGATTTCTCAAGTTAGAACGTATTCTAGAAAATGCAATTTTAGACATAAATTGTACTGTATGTGGTATAATAGTGTTTTTAAACCTTAAATGCCAGGACAACTTTTCGGGCAATTTGCTTTTCACGATTGGTCAAGATGACAGGATATCGAATCTCTTTCCCTTCTTCGTCTCTTTCAACCTTTCCATCCAGACCAGGACTTTTTCTGGCTTCGGCGTGAGCGTAGAGTGGACCAACTGCATAAACCTGAACAAAGAGACAAAACAGATAAGCATCGCATATGCTTAGAAACACGACAAACACACGTATGTACGCCCTCATACAAAAAGTGAGCGACACGCTACCCACGAGTGGAAGGGACTTCCCAAATTCCAATTTCCGCTAAGATTCAAATACGAAGCACCAGCACATCAATATGCGCTAGAAGTTAAGCCTAACCCTAAGGTTTTACCTTAACATCAGTTCCGTCCGTTGGCATGAAGTCCTCATAGATATAGGATTTATCCACTCGAACTCTGTTCTCTTCTGGACAGTAAACACTGCTTTGGTTGTTCACCTAAAATAGTTACGGTCAGTGTCATTTTGGTGAAGTCCACAACATTAGTGCACAACATTTCGCAGAAGCTTAGCAAAGTTAGTGCAGTGTTTACATGTTTCCCCCTTCTTTTCCGTCATGTTTCCCCACTCTGACTATGATCAGGAAATTATTATCATTGAGCATTATCTTCGTCAAAATTAGGGTTTTCCCTGTTGCAAAAAATATACCATACGTATATACTGTAAAGTGTAAAAACTGAAATCGTGTCAACAGATCAAGAGCTTAGAGACCTTTCTGAATAGTTTCTGACAGCCACCACCAGCCGATGACGGATAATAGATGTTAATGTTGTGATCCTCTGCATTGGCCGGTTTTTCAACAAACGGTTTATTGAATGTGACATAGTTTACTTCCACATGGTCATCGCATTCCTTCAGACCCGCATCTCCTAAAAAGGCATAACCGACTAATAAAAGTCATTTACGTACCCGCAAAATGTATAAAATATATGTAGAGTGCAGGACTGGGAGTTTCGGTCTCGTCCATTGAAAAGTCTCGGTTTTAGACCAAGACTGAAAATTTTGTGAAAACATCAAATTTCAGCGATAATGAAAAAATGTTATGAAAACTAACTAACAAGGTGTGGAAACACGTATTCGTATATATGTGTGTGTGTTAATGTTCCTTATACTGAGCCTAAGCATCAAAAATCGTAGGAAACTAAGTTTAAGCGTAAAAATGCTAGATTCGGATTTGCCAAGAAGCCGAGACTTGGCCAGTCTCGGTCGCGGTCTCGGAATACTCCAGTCTAGGTCTCGTTCTCGGTGAAATTTTGGTCTCGCCCAACCATGGTAGCTTGTGCAAAATTGCAACGTCAATAATTACATTACCACAAAGTAGCTAATTGTTCGCTTTGCAAAGCCAGAAACCATTTCGAAGTCTTTCGCAACGTAAAAAGCATAACAAGACACAGAATTTATAATGTAGTATAAACCTGTGGGACTGATAATGGTTCCACGATTATCACGCAAGACCACCTCGTATCTGGGAACCTCAACTCCATGTCTGTGCAATGTTTCATAGACTTTCACTCTAAACAAGAATGTCAGCATAATGGCACGCTATCGATATTCCAAAACATATCCATGCGAAAAACAACTTTTATCCGAGAATAGTCAGGTATGAATGAAATCAGCCAAAACATTACAAATGGGGGGGGGGGGGGGGAGGGGGGGGGGCGGGGGGGCAACCATATTATGGATTAATTGATACAAAATGTACACACGGAATTCCCACTTGGAGATTTTTCGCCGGAATTGTAAGTACATGCGTATATACATTATATTGCGTACGGACCTATCCAAGAGATCATACTGTCGATCCAAATCATTGATGACATAAGGTCGTCTAAGTCTGGCATAGTCACGAGCTTTTTCCATCGGAAAGCCCTTCGAATGAAAACTGATCAGGCAATCACAGTGGGGCCATTCTTCCACAGGTAGATTTATAATTGATGCTTCCGGAAAAATAACCACCTTAAAACATTCAGTAAACGTAATATAAAGACAAATGCACAAACAGAAAACTTAAAACGAACACCTAAACTGAAGCTTCTAGGCTTAGGAGGCCCAGAACATTTGATCACAGGTACGTAGTCGTAAATTATATAGGTGAAGTTGCTTCTCCCCAAACCGACTTTGCCGCACAATCGAAAGCTTAACCCGCACCATTCTGACTAGCTTTATACCACATTCGTAACCAACTGCCCCCTCCCTGTCCCCAACCTTTCCTGAAGAGCTAAAAAAGATGTGAAGTTATTATTGTAATATCTAATCAATCTCCTACCTTAATTCGTTCGTGAAATTCTTGCAAGCGTGCCAAAATATGAGTCATTGGCTTCCCATGAGATTTCTTTGCCATCGCACACACACCCACAATTACATGCTTTTCCAATGAAGGATCGCCGCTAGATGAAGAAGGCATGGTTGAGTAGCTAAATACATATACGTATACGTACGTATGCATGGGTTTAACAGACAACAAATATCTAATGGATCAATTTTAAATCATTGAAGCAAGACCGTACGGCATTTGTGGAGCAGACTTTTTGTTCCAAGGTGTGTTCTGTGGAACTATATATATAGATGCAGTAGAACTTTATATATATATATATATATATATACAACAAGTGTTTTTATTAAATTTCCCATTTTAAAAAATTTTTACATAAAAAGCAGAACTTCACTTATAAAAAACAAAATTAAAAACCATTTTGGAACAAGTCCGAATTATTTCAAAAGACTAGAAGAAATGCACTGTCGGGGCCGGGGCCAGCTCTCGGCCATAGTTTCATCAGGGTGGGGGGGTGTTGGGGGATACTATAGTATATATATCCCCCAAAATTTTCGACATCCCCTCCCCCAACTTTCGGCTACCCCCACCCAACCCCCTCCCGGCCCTTTTTAGAGCAAAAAAGTTAGCTAAATTTTGCCCAAAAATGGTCATTTTTTGAAAACGCTTTCTCAAATTTTGACTGACAATCGCTTTAAAATACAGAACATTTTGCATTCTTAGGCCATTTTTTGGATTTTCTGAGGTCCCAATTTTGGGAGGGTACACCCATCACATTTCGCGGGTCGACCACCAAATTTCCAGAGCTTACCCCTCCCCCAACCAAAATTTCCGGTGAAACTATGCTCCCGGCCCCGGTCTGGACTGGGGCCGGGGCCAAATTGCGGCCCCAGTATCGGGGCCTGGGCTACATCACGGCCCCGGGGCCTTCCTTAAAGAGAGAAAGTATAGCCATGGGGGGGGAACCCACACTTTCGGATTTTGGCTGGAACTTTTTTATTATAAGGGTTGACTGAGAACTTTATATACCATCGTACTTGGCGTACTTAGAACTTTCTTTTAAGCCTATTTG
Organism: Trissonchulus latispiculum; assembly: GCA_030248195.1. Lineage (NCBI taxonomy): Eukaryota > Metazoa > Nematoda > Enoplea > Enoplida > Ironidae > Trissonchulus > Trissonchulus latispiculum. Next base: position 11,587 of record JASAND010002068.1, on the reverse strand, counting down.
CACTTCTCTAGGTACATAGTACCGTTAGAATGGTATATATAATGCAAAAAGTAGCGGGGGGAAACCCAATGGGGGGGAAAACCCAAATGAGGGGAAAACAAACCCACCCCTCACAGGACTTAAAAATTGTCGTAGCGCAATTCTGACACTTCCAGTGTAAAATTCAACCCTTTTTTAGTTAGGATCAACCAAAAAACCCGATCTAAGTATATATAGTCAAGCGGGAAAAAAACCCATTTTAATACGCGGGAAAAAACCCACCTCCAGTGTGGGCTTACCGGTATGAGCTATATAGGATTTTAATAGCCTATCTTGAAGAGCGTCAAAAATAACCCTAGAGGCTGCATTATTGTTGTTCCCACTGCTTCCCTGCAAATTTTTTGGGACTTTGAAATTTTCGAAAATTTTGGTCCGTCCAAGTGCCGAAATTTGGCAAACTTTGCCTGGCCACCCTGAACTACTGGAAAGACTTAGACCAAAGCTGATTGTATGTATGTGTAGGGCATCTGTTGGGCTTCATGATGATATACGCCACACTGCTCTAACCCTTCCGGTGCGACCTGGGGGTGACCTAGAGTTGGCGGGAAAAAACCCATCGGCGGGGGAAAAAACCCACTTTTCAAAATTGAATATTTTTCTAACCGTTAGCAGGAAAGGTCAAACTAATGCATACATTTGTTTAATAGAGCCTATAGATTAAATTGGTATAGGTTTTACCCGAGTTCGTTCTATTATGGGTGGTCCAGGGGGTCTAAATCGGACATGGCGCCATTTCAAGCCAAAATTTCAATTTTGGCCAAAAATGCTCATTTTTGCCTTAAAATGGGTCTAGTTTGGCTCTAAATTAAGGAATAACACGTTTTCTACACGATAGGATGCTGAAACTGCCAAAAATTAACACTTTTAAAAAATTTCCAAAATTTGCCTATGTTTACGTGTTAAACATACAAAATTTTCAAAATTCAATTTTTTCTGAAATTTTTCAAAAATGTTTGTATTTTTCGATGTAGACCTACTAACAACAACCCGCTCTTTCGAATGGCACCGTCAAAATTGTTCTGGCACGCTTCCAGCAAAAAATCCGGGTGGGTTTTTTTCCCGCCGATGGGTTTTTTCCCGCATTGGGTTTTTTTCCCGACACGGAAAACTTTAATTTCTCCATAACGGCAGGGTCTAGAGAGACAAACTATACCTCATTCGAAAGCTTAGGGCAAACCCTAATTAAATATAGTATCAAAGTCGTGCTAACCCAAACCAGTCGAAAGTTCTGGTCCAAGAAAAAAAGTGGGTTTTTTTCCCGATTGACTATATATAGCTTTTATTGAGATCTCATGTGCCGTTGAAAATGCTGCATCAACTGGCCAGGTTTCATAAAGCTTAATATAAAAACATAGGGCAATTTTTGAAAAATGCTAAAAATGATGTAATTTGATAAAACTTATTATTCTAACGTGTAGTGAATGGTATTTTACGTAGAATTGGCTGTTAAAATCCACAATTGTACCTGTATTGGGTCCTCCAGCAGCGAAATGGCACTTTTTTAGCCCCTATGTAGCTAGCCAGGTAAGCAAAATTGTCCGAATCTGACCGCATAGGATGACGCAACATGCTCGATAGTACCGTGCTATAGTCTCTAATTGTTTCCGTGTTGAGTTGTTAAAAAATTTTCAAAAACATTTGGGTGGGTTTTTCCCCCCAAAGTGGGTTTTTTCCCCGCCACGTTTGGCAATGTGCCAGACTAACGGTACAGCGGATCGGTCTAATTTTGGCTGTGTGCAAAGAGGAAGAGTTGCCAATTGCCATCATTGCAGATATTTGCAAAACTTCTTTAGCCCAACCCAGTCAAAAGTTACATCGGTCCAAACTTTTGGTAAATTTTTGAATGGTTGAACCAAAAAGTAGTTGTCATTTTCAAAATGTCATAAAATGAGCAGGAGTGAACCAAATGACTTGATCTTTGCACACATAGGTTAGAAAGATTCGCGCTTCCTGCTGCTATGTTTTGGAGCTCATATCTCCAACCCATGACCCAGGAGGCGGGTGGGTTTTTTCCCCCAAAAAGGGGGTGGGTTTTTTTCACCCCATGGCTATAGCTCAATTTTTAAAAATTTTAACAGGACACGAAAATCTGGTACAGAACTGGTACAAACAGTATATAAGTTTTCGTTCAGTCAGGTGATTATCTCCTTGTTATTATTCATTTTTGGCGCCAAAAGTTACGAAATTATAGTAAAAAGACTTCTACAAAGCCAGCTGAGTTCAGGCTCCGGTCCAAGCCGGGCCTGTCACCGGGGCCGGAAACTGACTACAGGGGCCCGTTGCATAAAAGTGATTAGTTGATTAGTGATTAGATGGGGGGGGCCCAAAAATTTCTGGGGGGGGTTTGAAAAATGGCTGGGGGGGTTACCCCCCCCCCCCAATTACACCTATGGGGGGGCGGCGGCCCCGGGCCCCCTTTTGCGATTTAGGCCCCTCCCTTTGGGGTTTCGGCCCCCCTTGAAAAATTTTTCAGCTGTCAGCTGTTTGTATGCATAATTTGAGTGTTTTTAACAAATTTTTTTAAAATCGGCAAAATGTGTTGCTAAAATTTGAGAAATTTTTTGGAAAACGAAGGTAAGGCAAAACTTTTGGATATCCCAAAAAAGGTCGCCGGATTTTGGGTCGGGCCCCTCCCCTTCAAAAAATCCTGGCGCCGCTACTGGATGGGGCCGCAGCCGGGGCCTGGCCCCGGTGCATCCATACGATACGAACTACAAAAAACCCTGTTGTTGTGGAGATGGGGGCAAAAAATTTGCCCTGAATTCGGAAGCTAAAAATTATGCAAAACAATCTACACATTGTTTGGCCCAGAGATGTGGCTGGCAAAAATGGTGGGGGTGGGGGTGTGGAAAAAAAGTAGGGAAGGCATAGGTGTATACCTGGGGGGGGGGGTGGGGGGGGTAAACCCTCCCCCCAAATGGAAAAGTGCCGACCCCACCCTCGAAATTTTGGAGGCAGACCCCACCCCCAAATGGCCAAATCCCAGACCCCACCCTCAAAATTTTGAAAATTTTGCCTCAAAATTGGTAAAAATTAGAATTTTTTGGAAAAATTCGAAATTTTTGCAAAAAATCCAAGTTTTTTCGAATACATGAGCAAAAATGAAGAAATATTTTTGATTTTTAGTTGGAAATAACGCTTTTTTAGCAAGTTTGCGAATTTTTTCTAAATTTTTGACCAAAAAATTTTTTACCCCCCCCAAATTCGATTTTTCCGGACCCCACCCCACCTCAAAACGGCTGACCCCACCCACCCTAATTTCGGCTACCCCCTCCCCCAACGTTTTCTCAAGGTACACCTATGAGGGAAGGCATAGGTGTAATTGGGGGGTTGGGGTGGTAACCCCCCATCCATTTTTGTAATCCCCCCCAGAAATTTTTGGGAGCCCCCGGGCCCCCCACCTGGGTGGGGGGTTTTGGGGGGTGGGGTGTTTTTATTTTTTTTTTTTTCTTTTTTTTTTTTTTTTTTTTTTTTTCTTTTTTTTTGTGGGGGGGCCCAAAACATATCACAGGGAGAACTTTGGTGGGTAAAATCGCCCCCTTTCTCCCCCCTTTTTCTCCTCCTTTTTTCCCCTTTTTTTTTTCCTTTTTTTCCTCTTTTTTTTTTTTTTTTTTTTTTATTTTTTTTTTTCTTCCCTTTTTCTCCTCTTCCCTTTTTTTTTTTTTTTTGTAAAGTGCTGCGCAAGGTACAACGATTTTACCATGAATTTACCACGAATTTTTAATGAAATTTTAATAATTTTTAATGGATTTACAATGATTATATCCGATTTTACCATGTGATTTTAATGAATTTAGAATGGTTTTACTTCGGTTTTTATAGGTATTTACAATAGTTTTACCACGTTGTAAAATTGTTGTAAATCTGTTGTAAAATCATTGTAAGTGCAATTGGACCAATTTAGAATGTCTTTACAACTTTTACAACGAAGTTACAACGTCCTTATAATGATTTTACTATATGGTAAATTTATTGTAAAATCGTGGTAAATGTTTACAACGTTTCTACGATGATTTTACAACGAATTTACGTGGTAAATCTGTTATAAAATTGTTAAAACTTATTTTGGAGCATTGTAAAAACGTTGTAAACATTTACGACGATTTTACAACAGGTTTACCACATGGTAAAATCGTTAAAAAAACGTTGTAACTTCGTTGTAAAAGTTGTAAAAACATTGTCCAATTGCATTGACAATGATTTTACAACAGATTTACAACAATTTTACAACGTGGTAAAAATATTGTAAATACGTATAAAAACCGAAGTAAAACCATTGTAAGTAAATCCATTAAAATCTCATGGAAAAATCGGATATAATAATTGTAAATCCATTAAAAAATATTAAAATTTCATTAAAAATTTGTGGTAAATTCATGGTAAAATCGTTGTACCTTGCGCAGCAATTTACAACGATTTTACCCAAAAAGTTCTTCCTGTGATAGGTGTGGCTGCCGAAAAAAAGTGGGGGGGGGGGTGAAAAAAATAGGGTGGGGGTCTTGCAACAAAGGGGGAGGGGCATAGGTGTGTTTGGAGGGGTGGGGGGACCCCTCCCCCCAAATGGAGGGGTCGCCAACCCCCCCCCCAAAAATTTTTTCCTACCTCACCCACCTAGGATACCTTAGCATTACACCTAACGAATTGGATACTTGCATAATTGCAGGAATTTTGCAAGATTTATGCAAGATTTTGCAAGCTAGGTTTCGATTTTTGCAATCTCCCATATCGCGAGAAATCTGCAACTTAAATTCTCGAAATACTGTAATGCTTGCAGAACTTCTCCATGGCAACGGCGTGCATGATCAATCTTCAGAAATTTCGCTAGCAGGTATAAGGCTAACGATATGCGATTTATTTTCAAAACGATCGCGACTAGCTACTATGCTGGCGTTTGGACGTAAGAAGGATGTTTGGAATTATCCGGATGAATTAGCATTAGCATTCAGAAACACGTAAATACAACTTAATAAAATATCTCTAATTTAGGAAAATCTCTAAAGGCCAACAGAATCCCCCATTTTCGGGGAGGGGCTGCTTTCTGCAATGCATAAGCATAGGTGTAGGTGTAACTGTGTTGTAAGGGGGGGACATAGTTTCCCTGGAACTTTGGGTCTGGGGGGGGGGGTAAAATTTGCAAGGTTGGTGGTCGACCCAAGAAATGTGATGGGGGTACCCCCCCCAACCTCCCCCCAGCATTCGGACCTCTGAAATTTCGAAAAATGACCAAAAAATGCAAAATTTGCTGTAATTTAGTCCTTTTTTCTTCAAAATAAGGCCTCTTTTTCACGTTTTAGGCGTTTTTGTACCGTTTTAAAGCGATTTTAAGTCAAAAGTTTAGAAAATTTTTTCAAAAAATGACCATTTTTCGGCCACATTGGGTCCAAAAATCGCTGGGGCTGGGGGGGGGGGGTTCGGGGGGATAGCCGAAGGGGGTGGGGGGGTATTTATTTCAAAAATTCTGCGGGGGGGGGGGGTAATATTGGTCAAAAATTTGGGGGGATAACCCCCCCACCCCCCCCCCCCCACCACGAAAGTATGGGGGGAGGGAGTCAGTCAGAGGCAGCCATAGGTGTAACGGAGATTTGGGGTGGGGGAGGGCCCCCAACATTTTCTGGGAGGCTCTCTGGCAACCCCCCGAACCCTCCCCCAAACAATTTTTCATTTTTCATTGCAAAAAATTCTACCCCCCCCCCCCCGGGCCCGGGCCCCCCCCCCGGGAAGCCCACCCCACCCCCCGGAAATATCCCTAAAAAATACCCTGGGGGGTAGCCGAAAGTTTGGGAGTGTATGTAAAAAACATTCGGGGGGGGTTAACCGTTGTCAAAATTTTTGGGGGGTTAACCCCGCAACCCCCCCCCTCCGAGGAATCTATGGGGGGTATTAGTCGCGCCACGAAAATTGGTCACAAATTGTGTTTGTTAGGGTATATAAATTTTGCTAAATTTTCAAAACAAAAAAGTCCGTATTTTTGGCGTAACGCTTTTATTGCAGCGAGAAATACACGTTTCCAGGCCTCCTACTCTTCCTATTTTTCCTATTTTTCTTTGAATTTCCTATTTTTTCCCATTTTTGATGTAAATTCCTATTTTTTCCTATTTTTCATTATTTTTTACTATTCACATCTTTCAAGCTTTCGTTTTTGCTACTTTTTTCAGATACCACTGACTTGGATTTCACGCTATTACTACCATAAAATTTTTTACCCCCTCCCCCAAATTAGATTTTCTCAGACCCCACCTACCTTAAAAACTTGCTCAAGAAATTATATATGCGTACGTACGTATATGCTGGGTGTATAACTAAAGTGCTCGTAGCTCAGTGGTAGAGCGCTCCAAGTTATATATATATAGCTTGGGGAGGTCCCGGGTTCAAATCCCGGCGGGCACATATTTAACCCATTGTGTATAGACATATGTACGTGTATATATACAGACGTTTCAATTTTCTTGTTTTTCTTGGAAGGAAACTAGGTGTGGCTTGGCAAAAAATGGAGGGGGGTGGGCTTACGGACCCACAAAAATTATTGATCGGTTTATATAGTTTTGAAATATGAAACTTGTATATATACGGATATGGTATATATATCCGTACTGTTTTTGATTTGTGTTTAGGTTTTAACTGTACATTATCCAGAGGATCTATATATGTATATACTGTCAGATTTATTTTGTATCATGCAGAATTATTTTCTAAAGCTGCATCATGCTGCAAGATGCTATTGCAGTTTTTCAAAATATTGCAGCTTTGGAAAGTCTCTTTTGCATGAACTTATACCACGTATGTATATCCAGGATTTTCCTTATCCATATCCTGAACATTTCCTGGCGTCTGATATCTGCGTTATTGGGTATGTATATATGGTGTTGTATATATGTTGTTTAAGCTATTAGACTTTATTTTCTAGTGGGAAAAGAGCTTATGATGTTATCATGTTTTCAGGCATTCAGGGAGGTGCAGATTTGCCTGCCTCGCTTCCTCAGAAACTGACAAAACAAAAAAGACGGGTCATGTGGGTTACCCCCCAGACCAGAATTGGACCCCGTGTTATATAATGTATGATCATAATAATTGCTCTGAAAATGGTGCTTAATTATAAGCTCTTTCCCCACTAGAAAATAAAGTCTAATAGCTTAAACAACATATATACAACATCATACATACCCAATAACGGCTAACGCAGATATCAGACGCCAGGAAATGTTCAGGATATGGATAAGGAAAATCCTGGATATACATACGTGGTATAAGTTCATGCAAAAGAGACTTTCCAAAGCTGCAATATTTTGAAAAACTGCAATAGCATCTTGCAGCATGATGCAGCTTTAGAAAATAATTCTGCATGATACAAAATAAATCTGACAGTACATATATAGATCCTCTGGATAATGTACAGTTAAAACCTAAACACAAATCAAAAACAGTACGGATATATATACCATATACGTATATATACAAGTTTCATATTTCAAAACTATATAAACCGATCAATAATTTTTGTGGGTCCGTAAAGCCCCACCCCCCCCTCCATTTTTTTGCCAAGCCACACCTAGTTTCCTTCCAAGAAAAACAAAGAAAATTGAAACGTCTGTATATATACACGTACACACGTCTATACACAATGGGTTAAATATGTGCCCGCCAGGATTTGAACCCGGGACCTCCCCAAGCTATATATATATAACTTGGAGCGCTCTACCACTGAGCTACGAGCACTTTAGTTATACACCCAGCATATACGTACGTACGCATATATAATTTCTTGAGCAAGTTTTTAAGGTAGGTGGGGTCTGAGAAAATCTAATTTGGGGGAGGGGTAAAAAATTTTATGTTAGTAGCGTGAAATCCAAGTCAGTGGTATCTGAAAAAGTAGCAAAAACGAAAGCTTGAAAGATGTGAATAGTAAAAAATAATGAAAAATAGGAAAAAATAGGAATTTACATCAAAAATGGGAAAAAAATAGGAAATTCAAAGAAAAATGGGAAAAAAATAGGAAGAGTAAGGAGGGCCTGGAAACGTCTATTTCTCGCTGCAATAAAAAAGCGTGGAGTCCGCCAAAAATACGGACTCTTTTGTTTTGAAAATTTAGCAAAATTTATATACCCTAACAAACACAATTTGTGACCAATTTTCTAAGTAGCGCGACTAATACCCCCCATAGATTCCTCGGAGGGGGGGGGTTAGGGGTTAACCCCCAAAAATTTTGACAACGGTTAACCCCCCCGAATGTTTAGCATACGCTCCCAAACTTTCGGCTACCCCCCGGGGTGCTTTTAGGGATATTTCCGGGGGTGGGGTGGGCATCCCGGGGGGGGGGCCCGGGCGCGGGGGGGGGGGGGGGGTAGAATTTTTTTGCAATGAAAAATGAAAAATTGTTTGGGGGAGGGTTCGAGGGGGTTGCCAGAGAGCCTCCCCAGAAAATGTTGGGGGCCCTCCCCCACCCCAAAACTCCGTTACACCAATGGCTGACTCTGACTGACTCCCTCCCCCCATACTTTCCTTTGGGGGGGGGGGGGGTGGGGGGGGGGGGGTATCCCCCCCGAGAATTTTTGACTATTACCCCCCCCCCCCCCCCGCAGAATTTTTGACATATATACTCTCCTCCAACTTTCGGCTATCCCCCCCCAACCCCCCCCCCCCGTGATTTTTGGACCCAAGGTTAGTAAATTTGGGTCAGAAAATGGTAATTTTTTGTAAATTTTTTCTAAAATTTTGGCTTAAATTTTCGGTTTAAAACGGTACAAAAACGCCTAAAACGTGAAAGAGGCCTTATTTTGAAGAAAAAAGGGCTAAATTACAGAAAATTTTGCATTTTTTGGTCATTTTTTGAAATTTCTGAGGTCCGAATTCTGGGGAAAGGTTGGGGGGGGTACCCCCCATCACATTTCTTGGGTCGATCCAACCATCAAAATTTTACCCCCCTCCCCAGACCAAGAGGTACCAGGGAAACTATCCCCCGCCTGACAACACAGTTACACCTACACCTATTCACTGCAGAAAGCCCCCTTCCCCGAAAATGGGGAGATTCTGTTGGCCTTTAGAGATTTTCCTAAATTAGAGATATTTTATTAAGTCGTATTTACTTGTTTCTGAATGCTAATACTTCTTCATCCGGATAATTCCAAACATCTTTCTTACATATAAACGCCAGCATAGTAGCTAGTCGCGATTATTTTGAAATTAAATTGCATATCGTTAGCCTAATATACCTAGTAGCGAAATTAGTGAAGATAGATCATGCACGCCGTTGCCATGGAGAAGTTCTGCAAGCATTACAGCATTTCGAGAATTTAAGCTATGCGATTTCTCTGCTATAGTGTGGACGATTGCAAAAATCCGAAACCTAGCTTGCAAAATGTTGCATAAATCTTGCAAAATTCCTGCATTATGCAAGTGTCAATTCATTGGTGTAATGCTAAGGTATCCTAGGTGGGTGAGGTAGGAAAAAATTTTGGGGGGTTGGCGACCCCTCCATTTGGAGGAGGGGTCCCCCACCCCTCCAAACACCTATGCCCCTCCCCCTTTGTTGCAAGACCCCCTCCCTATTTTTCACCCCCCCCCCCCCACTTTTTTTCGGCAGCCACACCTATCACAGGAAGAACTTTTTGGGCAAAATCAAATTTGTAAATTGCTGCGCAAGGTACAACGATTTTACCGTTAATTTTCTACAAATTTTTAATGAAATTTTAATATTTTTTAATGGATTTACAATTATTATATCCGATTTTTCCATGAGATTTTAATGGGTTCACTTACAATGGTTTCACTTCGGTTTTTATACGTATTTACAATATTTTTACCACGTTGTAAAATTGTTGTAAATCTGTTGTAAAATCATTGTCAATGCAATTGGACAATGTTTTTACAACTTTTACAACGAAGATTACAACGTTTTTTTAACGATTTTTACCATGTGGTAAACCTGTTGTAAAATCGTCGTAAATGTTTACAACGTTTTTACAATGCTCCAAAATAAGTTTTAACAATTTTATAACAGATTTACCCAGTAAATTCGTTGTAAAAAAATCATCGTAAAAACGTTGTAAACATTTCACCACGATTTTACAATAATTTTAAAATATAATAAAATCATTATAGGACAGTTGATAACTTCGTTGTAAAAGTTGTAAAGACATTCTAAATTGGTCCGAAAATTGCACTTACAATGATTTTACAACAGATTTACAACAATTTTACAACGTGGGAAAATGATATTGTAAATACCTATCATAACCAAAGTAAAACCATTCTAAATTCATTAAAATCACATGGTAAAATCGGATATAATCATTGTAAATCCATTAAAAATTATTAAAATTTCATTAAAAATTCGTGGTAAATTCATGGTAAAATCGTTGTACCTTGCGCAGCACTTTACAACGATTTTACCCACCAAAGTTCTCCCTGTGATATGTTTTGGCCCCCCCACCCCCCACCCAGGTGGGGGGCCCGGGGGCTCCCAAAAATTTCTGGGGGGGTTTACAAAAATGGATGGGGGGTTACCACCCCAACCCCCCAATTACACCTATGCCTTCCCTCATAGGTGTACCTTGCCAAAACGTTGGGGGCGGGGGTAGCCGAAATTCGGGTGGGTGGGGTCAGCCGTTTTGAGGTGGGGTGGGGTCAGGAAAAATCGAATTTGTGGGGTAAAAAAATTTTTTGGTCAAAAATTCAGAAACAATTCACAAATTTGCTAAAAAGCGTTATTTCCAACTAAAAATCAAAAAATATTTCTTCATTTTTGCTCATGTATTCGAAAAAACTTGGATTTTTTGCAAAAATTTCGAATTTTTCCAAAAAAATTCTAATTTTTACCAATTTTGAGGCAAAATTTTCAAAATTTTGAGGGTGGGGTCTGGGATTTGGCCATTTGGGTTGGGGGTGGGGTGTGCCTCCAATATTTCGCGGGTGGGGTCGGCACTTTTCCATTTGGGGGGTGGGGTTCCCCCCCCACCCCCCCCCCCCCCCCCCCAGGTATACACCTATGCCTTCCCTACTTTTTTCCACACCCCCACCCCCACCATTTTTGCCAGCCACATCTCTGGGCCAAACAATGTGTAGATTGTTTTGCATAATTTTTAGCTTCCGAATTCAGGGCAAATTTTTTGCCCCCATCTCCACAACAACAGGGTTTTTTGTAGTTCGTATCGTATGGATGCACCGGGGCCAGGCCCCGGCTGCGGCCCCATCCAGTAGCGGCGCCAGGATTTTTTGAAGGGGAGGGGCCCGACCCAAAATCCGGCGACCTTTTTTGGGATATCCAAAAGTTTTGCCTTACCTTCGTTTTCCAAAAAATTTCTCAAATTTTAGCAACACATTTTGCCGATTTTAAAAAAATTTGTTAAAAACACTCAAATTATGCATACAAACAGCTGACAGCTGAAAAATTTTTCAAGGGGGGCCGAAACCCCAAAGGGCGGGGCCTACATCGCACAAGGGGGCCCGGCCGCACGCCCCCCCCCCCACCGGTGTAATTGGGGGGGGGGGGGGTAAACCCCCCAGCCATTTTTTCAAACCCCCCAGAAATTTTTGGGGGCCCCCATCTACCATC
>JASAND010002067.1:0-18617 GCA_030248195.1 Trissonchulus latispiculum | reverse complement strand
AAACTGAATTCTCACCTCCGCCCCAAGCTTTGGCCGCCGCAACCTCTGTTTGTGGGTGGTATAAGGAGAAAACTTTTTCGCCTCGCCAAAGACTTCGACAGTATGCCCATCGTGTTCAGCGACACGGATTTACTATATGGGTACCGCCAGAGGGACGAAAACCGCGTTTTAGGGGGTTTAACCAGTGGTCAGTAGGCCCCATAGACCGTAGTGACCACTGGTCATTTCCATCGGAATCGACAATATGCCCATTGAAACGAGCGTAGTCGATTTACTATATATGCCCCCAACCAAAACGCCGAAAACCGCTGTCTAAGGGGGTTTGACCAGTGGTCAGTAGGCCCCGAGACCATAGTGACCACTGGTCACTTCCCTCTATTTCGGCGATATGCCCAATGAAACGAGCGTAGTCGATTTACTATATATGCCCCCAACCAAAACGCCGAAAACCGCTGTCTAAGCGGGTTTGACCACTGGTCAATAGGCCCCATAGACCGTAGTGACCACTGGTCACTTCCCTAGATTTCGGCAATATGCCCAATGAAACGAGCGTAGTCAATTTACTATATATGCCCCCAACCAAAACGCCGAAAAACGCTGTTTAAAGGGGCTTGACCACTGGTCAATAGGTCCCATAGACCGTAGTGACCACTGGTCACTTCCCTCGATTTCGGCAATATGCCCAATGAAACGAGCGTAGTCGATTTACTATATATGCCCCCCAACCAAAACGCCGAAAACCGCTGTCTAAGGGGGTCTGACCAGTGGTCAGTAGGCCCCGAGACCATGACCACTGGTCACTTCCCTAGATTTCGGCAATATGCCCAATGAAACGACCGTAGTCGATTTACTATATATGCCCCCAACCAAAACGCCGAAAAACGCTGTTTAAAGGGGTTTGACCACTGGTCAATAGGCCTCATAGACCGTAGTGACCACTGGTCACTTCTCTCGATTTCGGCAATATGCCCAATGAAACGAGCGTAATCGATTTAGTATATATGCCCCCAACCAAAACGCCGAAAAACGCTGTTTAAAGGGGTTTGACCACTGGTCAATAGGCCTCATAGACCGTAGTGACCACTGGTCACTTCTCTCGATTTTGGCAATATGCCCAATGAAACGAGCGTAGTCGATTTAGTATATATGCCCCCAACCAAAACGCCGAAAAACGCTGTTTAAAGGGGTTTGACCACTGGTCAATAGAACCCATAGGCCGTAGTGACCACTGGTCACTTCTCTCGATTTCGGCAATATGCCCAATGAAACGTGCGTAGTCGATTTAGTATATATGCCCCCAACCAAAACGCCGAAAAACGCAGTTTTAGGCCGTTTGACCAGTGGTCAATAGGCCCCATAGGCTGTAGTGACCACTGGTCACTTCCCTCGATTTCGGCAATATGCCCAATGAAACGAGCGTAGTCGATTTACTATATATGCCCCCAACCAAAACGCCGAAAAATGCTGTTTATAATGAGTTTTCCCTACTTTGACCCTGGGCGAGGAACCACGGGAGCCATGCTGACCAGTGGTCACTTCGGGCGGTATCGGCAGTATGCTCATCGTTTTCAGCGACCCCGATTTACTATGTATGGGTACCACCCCAAGGCCAAAAAACGCCATTTTTAGTGACTTTTAGGCCATTTGTAGTAAAAGTGGGACTTAAGAGCAACTTTTCGCCAAAACAGGCCCAAAAAATGCAAAGTTTGGGCCCATCTCCTGAAAGCTACAGAGCGAAATTAAAAAATCCCCCTCGTTACTTTGTGCGCATAGTCCGAAATATTCAAATAAAATAAACCAAACCGATCTAGCTGCTAGCCTGTGAAAAAAAGTTGATTTCAACCGAAGTGCCAAAATAGCGAAAGTCCGACTTTGGGGCCTTGGCACAGAGCCAAAATTGGCCGAGTGCCAAAATGACCTTCGTTTGGTAGCATGGGGGGATACTGTCTACCAACATATCATAGTAGCATTGGACCAAAATGCCCACATCGTTCCAACACTTCGCTAGAAAATGCACTTCCAATAAGCGTTATTAACCGAGAAAAAAACAACCGCACGGTAACTCTCGCCTAGTGCAAAATTTCGAAGTTCCGAATTTTAACCAAAAGTATGGTGGTACTTGTAGTACTACTCGAGTACTTTACGATGGTAACATTTTTATCCCTCCCGGACCTCTAATTAGCTGGCACCAAGCCAACACTGTCTCCAGAGGGCCGCGCAGACGCCTTTATACCCATATTATGTAGGGGCGCTATATATATATATATATATTGCACACATATATATTTTTAAAAACAAAATGTTTACCTGGAGAGCTCCAATCGCAGCAGATTGAAAACGGAGATCAGTTTTAAAGTCCTGGGCAATTTCACGGACCAAACGTTGAAATGGTAGTTTTCGGATCAACAATTCTGTTGATTTCTGGTAACGACGAATTTCTCGAAGAGCGACAGTTCCTGAAAATGTAAAACAAATCAAAAAACATAAGCTTAAAGAGATAACTTGTCGTTTGTGAACATAAAAACTATTTAAACGGTCCAGTTTCGGGTGCTGTTAGACCTTTTTGGTATCTTTCAATTTTCCACATTTAGCCGTCCAAAAGGGATTATGCTTTAAACTAGCCAAAATATCGAACTGTGGTATCTATCTTGCATGGAAATAGCATTGGTTTAGATCCCAAAATGTTGATAGTGCAAACTGCAAAAGTGAACTCTTACGCGTATATGCGCATTAACATAGTTTCCTGCAATTTAGGGGCTTAGGCGGCTCAGTATTATGGACTTTAACAACGCATAAACATACTGTTTCCGCATCTCGTTAGTTTTCATAACATTGATTAAACATTTTGGCTGAAATTTAATGTTTAAAAAATTCCGGTCTCGGTCCAAAACCTAGTTTTTTCGATGGGCGAGACCGAGACTCCCAACTCTGAAAAGGAATCCTTGTGTTAATATATATATAGTGGTTACAGGCAACTGATGCGTACCTGGTCGATAGCGATGAGGCTTCTTTACTCCTCCAGTAGATGGCGCTGATTTTCTTGCTGCCTTCGTTGCTAGCTGTTTTCTCGGAGCTTTCCCACCAGTGGATTTTCTAGCAGTCTGCTTGGTACGAGCCATTGTAAGATTATAATTAAACAGTAGTTTGCTTGTGTAGAAAGTATAAAATTCGGTGGCTGAAACCGTGTAAACTAGAAAATATATGTATATATATACGTGGTATACTGTACTGAGGGTGTACTAGGTACACTTTGATTTCTGAGGGAACAGACCACTGCGCAAACAAAATCAGGGGAACCACGCAGCGCGATCGAAGTGAGTGGTGTCACCGTGTGACGCTATATATATAATTTCCGAATACTGTCGGTTTTTTCCAACAGCTCGAGAAGCGCTAAATCTTTCGCGATCTACATTGTCCGTATAGCAATGTTCACAAAAAAAATCAAAAATCGAATTTTTGCTGGAAATTTTGCAAATGAAGTCCGATCGAAAAACGTTTGCTACGTATGGAACGGTAGTGAGCCGTACTCAGGTTTTTAGCTAAAAATGCACCTTTTCCAATGTACAGAACATTACTCAAAAGCTTCAGTCAGTATATATATATATATACCTTGTCTTTGTAAGCAAAATAGGGCTTGAAAATTGCCAAATTTGTGCTAAAATGTGCCAAAAGTAGCCTAAAGTTTAGTTTAAATTACATGCAAAATTAGTTATTTATTGATTTTTGGCAGTTACGCAAACAACACAAAACTTCGAAAAAATTTTCAAAAAGATGCCCCACTCTTTATTTCGGGTGAGCCCCGTCCCCATATATAGGTGTAAGGGGTAGCTCCTTTGTTCAATCCTCCCCAGTACTTTTGGGGGTTGGGGGGACGTCCATAGCTTCACCGGGGAGGGGGGTGGCTGCGGGTACCCCGCCCCCTGAATTTTCAACCAACTTTACCCTTTCCCAGATATGTTGACTTTCCCTCCCCCCACTTTTGACTACCCTCCCGAAGCCCCCGCCATATATAGGTGTATATAATTGGGGAGAGGTTGGGGGGGGGGGTAACCCCCCCCCAACTGGTGTTTTTATGGTAAATTTAAAAATGTCCGAATTTTTGGCTGAAAGTGCTCATTATTGCGAGAAATACATGTTTATACATATACCAGTTTTATGTATATACTTTCTGACTCAATATTGACCTTATTTTGGAATTAGAAACATGTTGGCAATCAAGTTTTCGAGTTTAAAACCCCTGTCTCATGTTAAAAATACTTAATGGTTGGCTGTTTTTGGCATTAGCAATGGCTGAAAATGCTATTTTTGGAATAAAAATAGAAAATTTTTTGGGGGTGGTTTGGGAGGGTCGTGGGGGGTTCGGTTGGGAGAGGTCTAAAAAGGTAGACCGCCCCCCCGATTTTCGGGAGGGGCCTCCCAACCCAAATCCCCGTTATACCAATGCCCCCAAAACCAAAATGTTATACCATGTTTTAGAGGTCAAAAAGTTAAATTTTGCCAAACATGGTCATTTTTTGAAAAATTATTCTCAAATTTTGGCTTAGAATAGCTGTAAAACCGTGTAAAAACACATATATAAAACGATAAAAACAAGTCTTGATTTGACGAAAAAAGCGTTGCAGAAAATTTCGCGTTTTAGGCCATTTTTTTAATTTGTTGAGGTCCGAACTTTGGGGGGGGGGTCGACGGTCGTACTCCCAACACACCTCGGGGGCGACCGCTAAACTTTCTAGGTTTACCCCCACCGTAGTTTCTCTGGCACTTTGGGTCTCGAGGGGGTGGGGTAAATTTTGGGATTTTGGTGGTCGACCACCGAAATGTGATGCCGTGATGGGGAGTATATACACCCAACCCCCCCCCCAGGATTCGGACCTCATGAATTTCAAAAACTTGCCAAAAATGCAAATTTTTCTGTAATTTAGCCCTTTTTCTTCAAAATAAGGCTTGTTTTTAACGTTTTATGCGGTTTTGCACCGGTTTAAAGCGCGTTTAAACCCACAAGATAACAAAAATGCTCCTTCGTCGCATGTAAAATACATATGAGTCCCCATGACGCAGGTTGTAGCAGAAGACAAGATCCACCCTGTAAAATACATATAAGTGGAGTGGGGTTGTAAAAGAATGAAGACAAGCTGCAACCGCGAACCATATGAGCCTGCCCTATAACGAGGCTCATATTGGCGTTGTGATAATAATGATACTTTGACGACAAATTACAATTATGATCATTACATGCACTTATGATCAACTGTATTTAAACTTTATGCAATTTAACCAACTTGAAAAAAGCTGTATATATACGTGGTTGTTCAGAAAATCAAGTGCAGTGCCAATTAAACTTTTAACATTAAGTAAAACGGCTGTATACTCGAAACAGACTTATTTCCTAAATCCTATTAAATAATGTATTTTTTTAAATATTATATTTACGCAAACGAACCAAGCAGGATTATAAATAACACATGACATGTGCATGTGATAGGCACTGGTGAGACCATTAGGTAACTTTGCAGGATGTATGTACATGTTGTATATAATGTGTACT
The DNA here is from genome assembly GCA_030248195.1 of Trissonchulus latispiculum. NCBI lineage: Eukaryota > Metazoa > Nematoda > Enoplea > Enoplida > Ironidae > Trissonchulus > Trissonchulus latispiculum. The sequence continues at coordinate 13,072 of JASAND010002067.1, read as the reverse complement.
CTACAGATAAATAGAAAGGTAAAAACTCTGGTACAGATTGATGTTAGGTACGCCAATATTATGAGCCTCGTTATAGGGCAGGCTCATATGGTTCGCGGTTGCAGCTTGTCTTCATTCTTTTACAACCCCACTCCACCCCCTAAAATGGGGTCCAAACAAGAGAAAAAATGCTAAATTTTTGCAAAAATTTCTGCAATTTTTCAAAAATTTTTTAAAAAAATTGTCTAAAAACAGTTAAAAACGTTAAGAAGTAGGTTTTAAAACGCAATAAGAGTGGTTTTTTATTAGATTTATGTCGAAAATAGTCGATTTTATGTCCAAAAAGGGCCATTTTTAGCTGAAAAAAATTTGGGTACAGTTTGGGTACAGTTTTTTGAAAATTTTCGATTTTTGAGACCCCCCAAGCCAGACTTGGATTGGACTTTTAACTCCCCCCCAACCCAAACACGTGGTACACCCAGTGGCGGCACCAGGGGGGCCGGCCCCTTTTGCGATTTGGGCCCCTCCCTTTGGGGTGTCAGGCCCCGCCCCCTTGAAAAATTTTTCTGCTGTTTAAATGCATAATCTGAGCGTTTTTAAGAAATTTTGTTTAAAAATCGGCAAATTTTTTGCTAAAAATTGAAAAATTTTTTGGAAAATGAAGGTAAAATTTGCCAAAAATTTTGTACTTCCCAAAAAAAGGCGCCGGAGTTTTTGGTCGGGTCCCCCCCCCTTCAAAAAATCCTGGCGCCGCTACTGGGTACACCTATGGGTACACCTAAACCCACATTATCGGATTTTGGCAGGAACTTTTCTATTATAAGGGTTATATATCTGAGAACTTTATATACCATCGTACTTGGCGTACTTAGAACTTTCTTTTAAGCCTATTTTCACTTCTCTAGGTAGTACCGTTAGAGCGGTATAATGCAAAAAGTAGCGAGGGGGGAAACCCAAATGGGGGAACATAAACCCACCCCTCACAGGTCTTAAAAATTGTCGTAGCGCAATTCTGACATTTCCAGTGTAAAATTCAACCCTTTTTAGTTAGTATCAACCAAAAAACCCGATCTAAGTAGCTTTTATTGAGATCTCATGCATAGGTGTGTTAGGGGGGGGGGGGGTGGGGGACCCCCTCCCCCCTAAAAATTTTTTCCTACCCCTCCCCCTAAAAATTTTTTCCTACCCCTCCCCCCAAATCGATTTTTTCAGACCCCTCCCCCCTAAAAATTTTCTAACCCCTACCTAAATTTTTGAAAATTTTTAGCCAAAAATTCGAAATTTTTCCAAAAAATTCCAAAAATTAGCGAAAAATTGCTAGAATTTGCTTAATTAAGCTAAAAATCGTTAAAAATAGCTGTAAATTGAGAAAATTTTTCAATTTTTTAACGAAAAACCAATTTTTCGCCAACCCCCCCTCGAAAATTTTTCTTACCCCTCCCCCCAAATCGACTTTTCGCGACCCCCCACCCCCCTTTTTCGCCAAACCCCCCTCCCTACTTTTTTCAGAACCCCCACCCCAACTTTTTTCGCCAGCCACACCTATGATCTCATGTGCCCTTGAATGAAAATGCTGCATCAACTGGCCAGGTTTCATAAAGTTTAACACATAATAAGCATAGGGCAATTTTTGAAAAATGCTAAAAATGATTTTATTTGATAAAACTTATTATTCTAACGTGTAGAGAATGGTTTTTTTACGTAGAATTGGCTGTTAAAATCCACAATTATACCTGTATTGGGTCCTCCAGCAGCGAAATGGCACTTTTAAGGTTTTTAGCCCCTAGCAAGCCAGGTAAGCAAAATTGTCCGAATCTGACCGCATAGGATGACGCAGCGTGCTCGATAGTACAGTGCTATAGTCTCTAATTGTTTCCGTGTTGAGTTGTTAAAAATTTTTTCAAAAAAATTTGGGTGGGTTTTTTCCCCCAAAGTAGGTTTTTTCCCCGCCACGTTTGGCAATGTACCAGACTAACGGTAAAGCGGATCGGTCTAATTTTGGCTGGTGCAAACAGGAAGAGTTGCCATCATAGGTGTGGCTGGGCAAAAAAATCTGGGGGGGGGGGGGTTCCGACGGAGGGTGGGGGGACCCCCCTCTAAATTTTCGATTTTATGCCATTTTTGGCCACTTTTTGGCCAAAAATCGGGAGGTCTAGCTAAAGTCTGAAAAATCGGGGGGGGGCGCGCGAAAATTTGTCAATTTGGTGGGGGGTCCCCCCCCCCCCCCCCCCCCCTAACACATCTATGGTTGCCATCATTGCAGATATTTGCAAAACTTTTTTAGCCCAACCCAGTCAAAAGTTACATCGGCCCAAACTTTTGGTAAATTTTTGGATGGTTGAACCAAAAAGTAGTTGTCATTTTCAAAATGTCATAAAATGAGCAGGAGTGAACCAAATGACTTGATCTTTGCATACATAGGTTAGAAAGAGTCGCGCTTCCTGCTGCTATGTTTTGGAGCTCATATCTCCAACCCATGACCCAGGAGGCGGGTGGGTTCCCCCCCCAAAAAGGGGGTGGGTTTTTTTCACCCCATGGCTATATGTCAAAAATCGCATTTTCAGCCATTGCTTATGCCGAAAAGCCTGAAATCATTAAGTAATTAAGAACCCCCCTCCCCCCCCCCCGCCATAATAGGTGTATATAATTGGGGAGAGGTTGAGGCAGTTTCACCGGAAATTTTGGTTGGGGGGGGGTTAAACTTCGGCAATTTGGTGGTCGACCCCCGAAATGGGATGGGGAGTACCCCCGCGAGCCCCCCCCCCCTAAATTCGGACCTCAGAAAATTCAAAAAATGGCCCAAAAACGCAAAATTTTCTGTATTTTAACGCTTTTTTGTCGAAACAAGGCTTGTTTTTATCGTTTTAGGAGTTTCTACACCGACCAAGTTTAAGGTGCTGGTTTCCTTTCGGGTATTTTTGACTCCTACGGCTTTAATCCTTTACGCAAAGGGCTAAAACTTACGAAATAACCTATTTCCGTGCTCTTTAACATTTTAGGACCAGTCCCGTATTCTTAGGCCAAAAGATAAGAAAGTTTTGGTTTTTGGCTTTAAGCTCCCAGTAGGTAGACAAGACACGGGATTGGCTGGTATGGCTGGAAAGAGGACTCGAAAATGAACATTTTTGATCTTACAACCTTTGAGCTATCTCCAGTGGTTAAGTCAGTATAAGCAAAAAACTGTTTTAGGGTCAAAAAATGGCCATTTTCGAGGAAATCAGTTTTTTCAAAATTACAGCCACATGTTAAGGACAAAATTGTCTTAGTTATACTCAATCGATACATCGTCCAAATGCACATTTTATGAATGCCTATTAGCCGGACTTTATTGCTTTCAGCTAGAGATTTGGCCGAAAAACCATTTTGGCAAAACTGCGATTATTTTGTTTCGAACATCGATTTCTCAAAAACTACCACATGGATTCCGGAGATTTTCGGCAGAATCGAAATTCGCACTTCTGCGGAGGGACGTTTTTCTTGGTTTGGGCTAAAACATATTGAGTAGCAAGAAAACGCAATGCGAAGTTGCGAAATTTCGTGTTACTGTGCATTTGGCCGATTTTCTCGACCGTTAAGACCTGCTGAGCCAAATCCAAAAAAACGTCCCTCGGCCCATATGTCCTTCATATCGTGGCACAAAAAGAACTTTTGGCCGATTCTTCAGTTTTGAGAAATCGATGTTCAAAAACTTTTGGTCTATATTCATCCTGTTAGATGTCAGCTTGTCAGAAAATTTCTGCTATTTTTTTGCTAATTTTACCAGTTCTGTAACCTCAAGTGAATGTACAGATAATAAGCTTTAAAACGATATATAAAGCTCTTTGCAACTCCCAAAATTGCGAAAGTTATAGCGTTTCAAAAAAATCACCACAAAAGCACTGCACAAAAGGATACCAGCACCTTAAGCCAAAATTTGAGAAAAATTTTTCAAAAAATGACTTTTTCAAAAAAACTTTTTGGCCCCAAAAAGTGCTGGGGGGTTCGGGGGGAGTAACCAAAAGTAGAGGGGGAGGGGTGGTCCAAAAATCTGGGAGGGGGGAGTAAAAAGTTGATCGACAATTTTGGAAGTGGAGTACCCCCCCAACAGTTTTTTTTGAAAAAACGCAGTAGTGTGCATTGATACAATTTACAATATTTCTACATAAGCTAAAAAATCTCAAATCCAGTTTTACAAAAACTAAAAAACGGCCTGAGCGTTTAAATTGGCAAAGCTTGCATAGAAAATTTCAAACAAATTCATGAAGGAGATATTTCAATTCAAAACTATAGTCTAGCAAACTTAAGGTGGTAGTACCACTACCGGGATTTTCTACGTAATTTTCCCATGGATGAAGCAATCTTGACAAAACATTGGATAAAGAAGAATAATCAGAAGAACAAAAGAAGAACAACAAAAGAACAAAACAAGAATAATCTTGGTGTCAGAGAGTGCATAATTGGCTAGCTACCATCGTGGCTTTGCGCATGCGCAAATAGTCAAAATTTTATTTAAGTTTCGTATATTAAATTTTACTGCACTACGTGAAAGAGCGCAAAAAGCGCTTTAAAATGATGTGCATATCTCTTCAGTACGTGGTTTCTATCAAAAGTTACAAGCGGTTGAAGCTGAATAGCTGATATATAGCTGATATAGCTGAATTATGTTGACCGTTTGCACACATAATGTAAAGCAAAAACAGTATATCCGAAAATTAAAATTTTCTGGGTTTTGACGGTTCCTTTTGCGTTATTTATGTGCATTACTTAATAGAAAGCACTTTGCAGCTGCTTGAAAGCATTGGAAATTTCGAAAACCAAAGCAAACAATGAAAAATTACAGAATCTTTGTTTTTGATTTTCTCGTCACTCCTTCAGTCAAACTGGACCAAGTTTTGCAAATATGTTTTGCATCAGCATACGCTCAGGCCGTTTTCTTGGTTTTTGGAAAAACGCAATATTAAGCAAGATCTAAATTTTACAAATTTTCAAAACACGCTAAAAAACGGAAAACTCACTTTTACGAAAAACTAAAAAAACGGCCTGAGCGTATATGTAAACTAACCATATACTGAAAATCTCAAATGATTTCATAAAGGATTGAAGGAGATATTTAAATTTAAAAGTTTTAATACATTTCCTATTGTGTAGACAGCAAGCCAGTCCCCGCAGCGTCGTAGATCAGCTCATCTGATGCAAAACATGATAAAGAACAAATTTGCCAATTTTCAAGCCGATTCATTAAGTATGTAGTTCACTGCATCTGTTCAAAGTCCACCCCGGTAGTGGTACTACCACCTTAAACTGGACCAAAAGAGTGAATTTTGTGGAGAGTTTATTATTCAAGTTAAGTATGGCAATGTATACATTTTCTGAAAGCTCAGAAATCAGAGATTTCAAAAAAATTTTAAAATGCTAAAATTTTAGAATTTCAAATTTCAGAAATTTTAGAAACAGTAGGAAAAGAAAAAATATACGAAAAGTAGTCGAGTTTGGTATCAAATGAAAGGTCTTTTTCAGGAGAAAGCGAATATGTATCAATTATGCGGATTTGGGGCGGCACGTGGTTCCAGCGGCTCCATATCCCGAAAAATAAAAGTTGCTCCAATCGCTACAAACTTGGGCTCACTTGAAAGCTCTCATCGTGCTGAGTGAAAGTTATAATTGGGTCATCGCTCAAAAATGCTGTCTGCGAAAGTTATTCCTCTTTAAACACCAAAAATAGGCAGTTTTAACACTTTTCGAGGGTTTAACCCAGGCTTGCGAAAGCTATGAGCTGAATCAAGTCAAGCCAGTGCGCTACATTTTGCGTCTCATCATTATACACAACTACGTAAAAATTGCAGCTTTGGATCTTCATGCATGCGTAAGATAAGCTAATTTAAACAAACTTCAAAGAAGCCGCCGTGTCGGTTACTTTCTTTTCCTACAGTTTCTAAAATTTCATAAATCTGAAATTCTAAAATTTTTGAATTTTTTAAATTTTTTGAAATCTCTGATTTCTGAGCTTTCAGAAAATATGTACATTGTCATACTTAACTTGAATAATAAACTCTCCACAAAATTCCCTCTTTTGGCCCAGTTTAAGTTTGCTAGACTATTTCCTCTTGTGTGGACAGGAAGCCAGCAACCGCAACGTTGCAGGCAGATGCATTTGATGCAAAACATGATAACTAACAAATATGCCAAATTTCGATTGATTAAGTTTTTAGTTCACAGTATCTGTTCAAATTCCACCCCGGTAGTGGTACTACCACCTTAATAAAGCTTACATGGGAAATTTCAAATGAATTCGTCGAGGATTGAAGGAGATACTTAATTTCGAATCTTTTAATACATTTCCTTTTGTGTAGACAGCAAGCGTCACACAGCGTTGCAGGCAAGCGCATTTAATGCAAAACACGATAAAAACAAAGGTGCCAAATTTTAAGGTGGTGATTCCTTTTGGTCACATATTGTTGGTTGGCGGCATAAATGAAGATGAAATTTGACTTTCCAATGAAAAAACTTTCCGAAATAAATTCTTTTAACGTTCTAACACCGTCCGCGCAAGCCAAGTTCAAAAATTCGAAATTTCCGGTCATCGTGGTTTTTTCAATTTCTAAAAGTTTGGCAGCAGCTACACAGTTATGAATATGTTCATTCGACAGATCTCATTGAGCTTCATATTTTGGCTTTTTAAAGCAACTTTCTAGCTTTTCACTACCGTGAGATATAGCCGAAGCTTTTCTCTACCGTGAGATATAGCCGATCTTCTTGTTTTGGCATCGAGAACTTGTCATTTTTGCAGAAATATATAATCTATAGCGATATATATAAATAAATATATAAATAAATCATATAGCGATTTCACAATAAACAAAAATCGTCCCCAGCTATTTGATGGAGATATCGAATGATATAACCGATGTCTCGCGAAAAAATTTAGTTGAAACTGCAAAAATTCTGGAAAATTATACTTCTTCTAAAATGTGTTAAAACTATTTTAGAAAAGCAACATTAGTTTCGTGGCATGCATTAAAATAAGAAAATGTCAAGCTACATTTTAATATAAAAATGGCTTCTTAACTCCAAGTAATGAATGAGTAATAATGGTGCAAACTTTATGTGACCAAAGGGAATATGATGCTCAACGAGATCTTTCGAATGAATGCAGTCATAACCGTATAGCTGCTGCCAAACTTTCAGAAATTGGGAAAAACCGCCCTGACCGGAAATCTCGAATTTTTGAATCGGGATTGCTCGGTGGGTGTTAGAACTCTTATAGAACGTATTTCGGAAAGTTTCGTCAAATTTCATCTTGATTTACGTCGCCAACCAACAAAATGTGCCCAAAAGGTATCACCACCTTAAGGTGGTGGTATCCTTTTGCGCAGTGCTTTTTATGGTGATTTTTTGAAACGCTATAACTTTAGCAATTTTGGGAGTTGGAAAGAGTTTTACACACCGTTTTAAAGCTTATTACCTGTAGATTCACATGAGCTTACAAAACTGGCAAAATTAGCAAACAAATACCAGCAATTTTCAGAGGTTCTGACACCTAACAGGATGAATATAGGCCAAACATTTTTGAACATTGATTTCTCAAAACTGAAGAATCGGCCAAAATTTTTGCTTGTGCGATCATGCAGAGAGCATATGAGCCGATGGACGTTTTTTTGGATTTGGCTCAACAAGCCTCAATACTCCACAAAATCCAGCAAATGTGCGGCGACACGAAACTACACACTTTTGAAGTCAGTTTTCTCGCAACTGGAGATGTTTTAGCCCAAACCTAGAAAAACGTCCCTCCGCAGAATTACAAATTTCGATTTTGCCAAAAATCTCCGGAATCCGTAGAGTAGTTTTTGAGAAATCGATGTTCGAAACAAAATAATTGCAGTTTCGCCAAAATGGTTTTTCGGCCAAATCTCTAGCTTAAAGGGGGCGCTTGCACTACCGGGAACGGTTCTCCTGACTTTATTTTTCAACGAATCTATTTCAAACCTTCAGCATAGGTAGCTGGTGCTAAATGCTAGCAATATGTAGAATTTGAATAATCCAGTGCTTGGCTTGCGACTTACACAAGAGGGATAAGCTGAAATTTTCAAAACGCTGTCACTCATTAACGGCTGAATGAAATTAGCTCAAATTTGGCACAAATGCGTAAATGAACATAACGCAGGGGCAATTTTTTCAGTTTTTTGATTTATGCAGTTTTCTGTATTTTATGAATATTTGAAAACTTTGAAAGTCAATATCTCACGGAATATACGATTTAAACAAAAACTAAAAAAATTGCCCCTGCGTACCCGTCAAATAAACGTGCATGCAAAATTTGAGCGAGTTTGGTCGCAACATTTATGAGAAAATCAAATTTAAAAATTTCGCACTAATCGCTTCAGTTTTTCGCAAATATTATGCTTTTAATAAGTAGCATAGTGTATTTCATGAAATAATAAACAAATCCAACACAAAAGCAACGTGAAAAGCCCCGCAGAATTCATTTCCGAACGATAGGTTTTTACATTGGCTTTCGCTTTGAGAATGGTAAACTTTGTCATATATTCAACCGCCTGTAACTTTTGATTGCAACCACGTACAGGCGAGATATGCACATCGTTGTAACGGGCTTTTTATGCTCTTTAACATAGTGCATTCGACGTTGTTGTTTGCAGCTTTAATAAAATTTCGAAACTTTAAGCCATACCGGTAGCTAGCCAAGCACGTGGTCTCCGTTGCCGAAATTTTGTCAAAAGATGCCCAGCCAACCAAAGTAAGTTTAGTTGGGATTTCTTCAAAATCTAGCTATCGGTCTAAATTTTATATCTATAATCCCGATAATGCAAGCGCCACCTTAAAGCAATAAAGTTCGGCTAATAGGCATTCATAAAATGTCCATTTAGACGTTGTATCGATTGAGTATAAATAAGCCAACTTTGTTCTTAACATGTGGCAGTAATTTTGAAAAACTGATTTCCTCAAAAATGGCCATTGTTTGACCCTCAAAACAGTTTTTTGCTTGTACTGACTTGACCACTGGAGATAGCTCAAAAGTTGTAAAAGAAAATGTTCATTTTCATGTCCTCTTTCCAGCTATAACAACCAATCCTGTATCCTGACTACTAACTGAGAGCCTAAGGCCAAAAACCAAAAATTTCTTATCTTTTGGCCGAAAAATACAGGACTGGTCCCAGAATGTTAAAGAGCACGGAAATGGGTTCTTTTGTAAGTTTTAGTCATTTACGTAAGAGCCGTATGAGTGAAAAATACCCGAAAGGAAACCAGCACCTTAAGGTGCAGGTATCGCTTTGTGTAAATTCGACCCTACAAGCTTCAATTCTTTATCAAAGTGGATGAAACTATCCAAATACCCTATTTTCGTGCTCTTTAACATTCTGGGACCAGTCCCGGATTTTTAGGTTTAAAGATAAGAAAGTTTTGGTTTTTGCTTTTATTCTCTCAGTACATAGTCGCTACACCGGATTGCTTGTTATTGCTGGAAAGAAGGCACCAAAATGAACATTTTTGCTTTTACAACTTTTGAGCTACCTCTAGTGGTTAAGGCAGTATAAGCCAAAAACGATTTTTGGGGTCAAAAAATGACCATTTTTGACGAAATCAGTTTTTTCAAAATTACTGCCAAATCTTACAGACAATTTCGGCTTATTTATACTCAATCGATACGCCGTCCAATTGCGCATTTTATTAATGCCTATTCGCTAGAGTTCGTTGCTTTAAGCTAGGGAATTCGCCGAAAAACCATTTTGGCAAAATTGCGATTATTTTGTTTTGAACATTGATTTCTCAAAAACTGCCCAATGGATTCGCGTGATTTTGGGCTGAATGAAAATTCGCCCTATTGCGGAGGGACATTTTTCTTGGTTTGAGCTAAAACATCTCCAGGTGTGAGAAAACTGAACAGAAAGTTGCGAAATTTCGTGTCATCGCGCATTTTCCGGATTTGCTGGAGTACTGAGACTTGTTGAGCCAAATCCAAAAAAAGTCTATCAGATGTCAGTATGTCAGAAAATTTCAGCTAGTTTTGTGCTAATTTTGCTAGTTTCGTAAGCTCATGTTAATGTACAGACTATAAGCTTTAAAACGATGTATAAAGTTCTTTCCAATTCACAAAATTGCGAAACTTATGGCGTTTCTAAAAATACCCACAAAAGCACTGCACAAAACGATACCAGCACCTTAAGGTCGCACTTCCCTTACATTCAGTCCACTTTGAAAAGCTATAACTTACTCAATATTGAGAGCTATGAATTGAGCGACATATCAAAATGAAGCTCTACATCTTCTGCGTCGTTTGGTATCATTGAAACGTGTCTACCTAGTTCGGATTTTTCGCGAACGTACCAAACGCGGCTACAATTTTTGACCAATATTTTTTCTGAAAAAATTTTAAGCAACAAGAAAATGGTCGTATCCAATGTGTTTATGAGATAATTTGTCAGGGACGGTTTTTTGATTTTGTCAAAATATCATTTCAGTATGCAGAAATTGAGCATTTTCTGAAAATTCGGCATTTTATCCAACTTTGAAAAATCATTGCTCTTGATTGGAGGCTAATAAAAAGAAAAACAAAAAACCGCCCCGGGCAAATTGTCCAAACATACTGTGTGCAAAATATCTTTTAGATCTACCCATTGGTTGTGGAGCAATCGTCGGTCAAAAAATTTTGGCCGCAATTTGACGAAATCAGTTATTCGACCAGAACTTTAGACTCATTCAGTGTTCAGGGCTCTAAGTAACCTAATGTGTGCCTCTTTCGAAGCTCTTTCATTTGAGTATAAACTTGTCTACTCTTGTAGTGTACACTGACTCCAATTCGACAAAACCTGTTTTCAGCAAGATCGTGGCAAAAATAACCAATTTTCGAGCAAAAATTGATCAAAAATTCACTGCTCAAAAACGATAAGTGCTAGAGACTTATGTCTAAAAGCAAAGTTGTAGAGCACATAATAAGCTTTAAAATGATTATAGTCGCTTGGAATAATTTTCTATACATAGTTCTAGAACTTCAAATTTCTGTTTGTCACTGTACATGCATGTTATGAAGCTGGCGTTTTTGCAGGACGTTTATTATCCTTCCCGATGTATTTTCTAAAACTTTGAATGAAATCGGGCAATAATTGCACTTTCTGCAACTATATCTGCACGTAAGGGGAGCACGACCTTAAAGCAAGTTTCTAGCTTTTCTCTCCCGTGAGATATGGCCGATTTTCTTGTTTTGGCGCCGAAAACTTGTCATTTTTGCAGAAATCACATGATCCATCATTTCTTGAACTATGCAAGCCGTAAAATCAGACTAAGGACGTCGATCTGAATGTTTCGTAGGGGCAAAGTATCCGACGCATGGTCGTCTTCCAACTGCTATCCTGTAGGCTGCTATCATAAAAAAATGTAGTTTTTGCAAAAACGCCAACAATTTTTCCAAAGATTGTGGAGCATTCACCATGCAAGCTGGAGGGCTGCTACGGAACAGATGTGTTCTGCACAAATATACCCAGAGACGTTTTTTAGTTTCCCCGATTACTGCTTTCTTGCTAAAGTAATAGCTTGATAATAGCAAAATACAGGTTATGCACACATTTCAGCTTATTTCTCTATAACGAAGAGTGATTTCACAATAAATAAAAAATCGTCCCCCAGCTATTTGGTGAAGGTATCGAATGATATAACTGATGTCTCGCGAAAAAATTTACTTGAGTCTACAAAAAATTTGGAAAATTGTACTTCTTCTAAAATGTGTTAAAAATATTTTTGAAAAGCAACATTAGTTTCATGGTATGCATAAAAAGAGAAAATGTCAAGCTACATTTTGACATAAAAATGGCTTCTCAAATCCAAGTAATGAATGAATAATAATGGTGCAAACTTTATGTGACCAAAGGGAATCACCACCTTAAGTAATTGATAACATGCTTGCATGCTTGCAGGAGGTGTAAGCCGGGGGAGGGGGCGTAACCGTGGGGGGACCTCTCCTGGACGATTTCTGTTGGGGAAAGGGGCGGCGGGGGGGGGGTATCCTCCCCAAAAATTTGGACATCACTCCCTTAGAACTTTTGTACCCCCCAACTTTCGGCAAATTGTTTGCAATATTCTAAAATTTTGGCTTTAAAACGGTGTAAAAACGTCTAAGGTGCTCGTATCGCTTTGTGTAAATTTGATCCTATAGAGAGGTAGAGGGGGGGGGGGGTAGAGAGAGGCGGTCTGTCCCCCACTCACACTAAGATGCCCGGATGCCTTGAAATTGCCAAATGTTTTAGGATTTTTGATCAATATTTAAAACTTTTTCGGATTCGCCGGAAATTTTGGTCAAATATCATATTTGTGGTGCTACTGCTAATTATAGCAGTATTATATATGTGGAAACAGGCTGTTTATAGTGTACGTTTAGCTCCATTTTATCCCCCATTTTTGGACCTCCCCTACCCCTCCCCACTGGCGGGAAAGTGCCCCCCCCCCCCTTATTTTTATTTAGAAAAACCCCATATCAAGGTCAGGAATGGTCGGTATGGGCATAGTTTCCCTGGAACTTTGGGTCTGGGGGGAGGGGGGTAAATCTTGGCCGACCTCCGAAATGTGATGGGGGTTGCGCCCCCCCCCCCCCTAACCCACCCCAGAATTCGGACCGGACCTCAGAAATTTCTAAAAATGGCCGAGACATGCAAATTTTTTGTAATTTATCCCTGTTTTCATCAAAATAAGGCTTGTTCTTAACGTTTTAGGCATAGGTGTGGCTGGCGAAAAAAGTGGGGGTGGGGGTTCTGAAAAAGTAGGAGGGGATTTTGGCGAAAAAAAGGGGGTGGGGGGTCGCGAAAAGTCGATTTGGGGGAGGGTAAGAAATATTTTCGAGGGGAGTCGGCGAAAAATTGGTTTTTCGTTAAAAAATTGAAAAATTTTCTCAATTTGAGCTATTTTTTACGATTTTTAGCTTAATTAAGCGAATTCTAGCAATTTTTTCGGTAATTTTTGGAATTTTTTGGAAAAATTTCCGAATTTTTGGCTAAAAATTTTCAAAAATTTAAGGTAGAGGAGTTTCAAAAATTTTTAGGGGGGAGGGGGTCTGAAAAAATCGATTTGGGGGGAGGGTAGGAAAAAATTTTAAGGGGGGGGGGGTCGGCGA
>JASAND010002065.1:0-11927 GCA_030248195.1 Trissonchulus latispiculum | reverse complement strand
TTACCATAGTCGTTTTGGACCCTAGGTCTGGGGGGGTAAATCTTATGCTCTAAAATGGTGATGGGGCTACAAACCCCCAACCCCCCCCCCCCCAGAATTCGACCCCTGAAATTTTTGTAGGCGGCGCAAAAATGCAGAATTTTGTAATTTTAGCCCTTTTTCTATCAAAATAAGGCTGGTTTCTAACGTTTAACCCAAATTCCATTTACAATGATTTTACCAACAGATTTACAACACCGTCGACAATGTGGTAAAAATATTGTAAAGAAATGTCTAAAAACTTTAGTGAAACCACAGAGTATCCATTAAAATGTCAAGGGAAAAAATCTGATATAATCATTATAAAACCATTAAAAATTATTAATAAAATTTCATTAAAAATTTGTGAATAAATTTATTATGAAAATCGTTGTACCTTGCGCAGCAATTTACAACTATTTTACCCACCAAAGTTCTCCCTGTGCAATTACACATATGCCCCCCCTTTTTGCCAAACCCCCCACCCTCATTTTTTCAAACCCCCACCCCCCACTTTTTTCGCCAGCCACACCTATCTATGCCCACAAAGACCAAATCCCAGACCCCACCCACCCAAATTTGCCAAACCCCACCTCCACAATTTTGGCTCAAAATTATGAAAAAATAGAAATTTTTCCCACAATTCCATGTTTCAAAAAAATGAGCAATAAACGGTGAAATATTGCCAATTTTAAGCATAGGTGTGGCTGGGCAAAAAATCTGGGGGGGGGGTTTCCGACGGAGGGTGGGGGGGGGTCCGCCACATTTCCCAAAAAGACCCCTAAATTTTCGATTTTTTTTGCCATTTTTGGCCATTTTTTGGCCAAAAATCGGGGGGCCTAGCTAAAGTCTGAAAAATCTGGGGGCATAGGTGTACCTGGGGGGGTGGGGGGGAACCCCTCCCCCCAAATGGAAAAGTGCCGAGTCGGCACTGCCGACCTCACCCTCGAAATTTGGAGACAGACCCCACCCCAAATGCCCAAATCCCAGACCCCACCCACCCAATTTGCCAGACCCCACCCTCGAAATTCTGAAAATTTTGCCTCAAAATTAGTAAAAAATCGAAATTTTTGCAAAAAACACAAGTTTTTCGAATAAATGAGCAAAAATGAAGAAATATGTTTGATATTTAGTTGGAAATAACGCTTTTTTAGCAAATTTGCGAATTTTTTCAATAATTTGTGACCAAAAGGTACTTATGTAGATGAGGGGGACAAAAATTTCGCCTTGGTCCCCCCTTATGGTTCGAAAAAATTTTTTGTTTCCGATTTGGCTGAGAACTTGCCCCTAGGGTAAATCGAGGTCGCTGATTTCAAAAATCGAATCGAGAGATCGATCCGATCGATCTATCGATCAGTAGAATCGATCGATCAAAATCGATCAAAATTTTTTTGTCTCCGATTTTCGCGAAAAGTTGCCCCTAGGGTAATTCAATTCGGGGGTGCTGATTCCGAATCTGCAGTCGAAATTTCGTGAAAATCGATCGTTCGACCTTAAAAATCGATTTTCGTCGATTTTTCAAAAATTCGTCAATAACTCGATTTTCGCAGTACGGATCGAAATTTCGACTGCAGATTCGGAATCAGCACCCCCGAATTACCACAGGGGCAACTTTTCGCGAAAATCGGAGACAAATGTTTTTGATCGATTTTGATCGATCGATTCTACTGATCGATAGATCGATCGGATCGATCTCTCGATTCGATTTACCCTAGGGGCAAGTTCTCAGCCAAATCGGAGACAAAAAATTTTTTCGAATCATAAGGGGGGACCAAGGCGAAATTTTTGTCCCCCCCATCTGAATAAGTGCCAAAATTTTTTACCCCCCCCCCCAAATCCGATTTTTCCGAACCCCACCCCACCTCAAAACGGCTGACCCCACCCACCCTAATTTCGGCTACCCCCTCCCCCAACGATTTCTCAAGGTATATACACCTATTTCTGGGGGGGGGGGTGGGGTCGCGAAATTTGTCAATTTGGTGGGGTCCCCCCCACCCCCCCCCCCTAACACACCTATGATTTTAAGTTGTAAGTCACGTTTTTTAGCAGACTTGCAATTTTTTCCTAAAATTTGTGGCGAAAAATTTTTTACACCCTCCCCCAAATCCGATTTTTCCAGACTTCACTCCACCCAAAATCAATAGACCCACCCAAACTAACTTTCGGCTACCCCCACCCCCAACCTTTTCTCAAGGTACACCTATGGGGGGGGGGGTTAAAGTTGGTAAAAAATTTGGGGTGGGGGGTTCCCCCAAAAGGAAACTATTCAATGTCCTGTTTTTCCTGATATGTTTACCGAAAAATTGGTGAGTGTTAATGGCTTAATTAATATAAAATAAAAATTATGCGTTCTCGTTTAACAAGGCCAAGTATCGGGGAAGGCTCGGGGGGACTGACTGTAGCCTGGTACATCTATGAACTTAGTAAGCGCGACGTTATTTTTAATTTTTATTATCATATATATTTACGTCAGTCAGAGTCAGAACAGAATCCACCCGTTCCACTCAAGCTTAATTCTAGCCAACAGAATTTATTCTTATTATTTCACAGGCACTTCTTCAAAATAAAGAACATAGACGAATCATAGAATGGAAGCTTTAGAGTTTTTCAATATTTCTATTTTCTATTCTATAATTAAGAGAAGATAGCACATTAAGGTGGTGATTCCCTTTGGTCACGTAAAGTTTGCACCACTATTACTCATTCATTACTTGGCGTTAAGAAGTCATTTTTATACGAAAATGCAGCTTGACATTTTCTCTTCTTAATGCATACCATAAAACCAATGTTGCTTTTCTAAAATATTTTTAACACATTTTAGAAGAAGTATAATTTTTCAGACTTTTTGCAGACTCAAGTAAATTTTTTCGAGAGACATCGGTTATATCATTTGATACCCCCATCAAACAGCTGGGGACGCTTTTTATTTATTGTGAAATCGCTCTTCGTTATAGAGAAATAAGCTGAAATGTGTGCGTAACCTGTATTTTGCCTACTTTTTCCAAATTTGTCAAGCGATTACTTTAGCTAGAAAGCAGTAATCGGGACAACTAAAAAACGTCCTTGGGTATATTTGTGCAGAACACATCTGTTGAGTAGCAGCCCTCCAGCTTGCATGGTGAATGTTCCACAATCTTTGGAAAAATTGGTCGTGTTTTTGCAAAAACTGCCTTTATATGACAGCTGCCTACGGGATAGCTGTTGGAAGATGATCATGCGTGGGGTAATTTCCCCTATGAGACCTTCAGATCGACGCCCTCAGTTTGATGTTACGGTTTGCACAGTTCGAGAAATCATGGATTATTTGATGTCTGCAAAAATGACAAGTTTTCGATGCCAAAACAAGAAAATCGGCTATATCTCACGGTAGAGAAAAGCTAGAAACTTGCTTTAAAAAGCAAAAATATAAAGCTCAACGAGATCTTTCGAATGAGTATGACCATAACTGTATAGCAGTTTCCAAACGTTCAGAAACTGGAAAAAACACTCTGACCGGAAATCTCGAATTTTTGAATCGGGATTGCGTGGAGGGTGTTAAAACGCTAAAAGAACGTAATTTGGAAAATTTCGTCAAATTTTATCTTGATTTACGCCGCCAACTAACAATATGTGCTCAAAAGGAACCACCACCTTATTAAGGTGCTGGTTTCCTTTCGGGTACTTTTGACTCCTACGGCTTCAATCCTTTACGCAAAGGGCTAAAACTTACGAAGTAACCTATTTCCGTGCTCTTTAACATTCTGGGACCAGTCCCGTATTCTTAGGCCTAAAGATAAGAAAGTTTTGGTTTTTGGCCTTAAGCTCCCAGTAGGTAAACAAGACACGGGAATGGTTGGTATGGCTGGAAAGAGGACTCGAAAATGAACATCTTTGCTGTTACAACCTTTGAGCTATCTCCAGTGGTTAAGTCAGTATATTAGCAAAAACCTGTTTTTAGGGTCAAAAAATGGCCATTTTCGATGAAATCAGTTTTTTCAAAATTACTACCACATGCTAAGGACAAAATTGGCTTAGTTATACTCAGTCGATACATCGTCCAAATGCACATTTTATGAATGCCTATTAGCTGGACTTTATTGCTGTCCGATAGAGATTTGGCCGAAAAACCATTTTGGCAAAACTGCGATTATTTTGTTTCGAACATCGATTTCTCAAAAACTACTCGACGGATTCCGGAGATTTTCGGCAGAATCGAAATTTGCACTTCTGCGGAGGGACGTTTTTCTTGGTTTTGGCTAAAACATATTGAGTAGCAAGAAAACTCAATGAGAAGTTGCGAAATTTCCTGTTATTGTGCATTTGGCCGATTTTCTCGACCGTTAAGACCTGCTGAGCCAAATCCAAATCCAATCCCTCGGCCCATATGTCCTTCATATCGTGGCACAAAAAGAACTTTTGGCCGATTCTTCAGTTTTGAGAAATCGATGTTCAAAAACTTTTTGTCTATATTCATCCTGTTAGATGTCAGCTTGTCAGAAAATTTCTGCTATTTTTTGCTAATTTTGCCAGTTCTGTAAGCTAATGTGAATGTGCAGATAATAAGCTTTAAAACGATATATAAAGCTCTTTGCGACTCCCAAAATTGCGAAAGTTATAGCGTTTCAAAAAACACCACAAATGCACTGCACAAAAGGATACCAGCACCTTAAGAGATCTATGGATATGGTAGTATGACACGGCACACAGTGTGAACTTTAGGTGGTGATTCTTTTGGAGATATCAAATTTGAACAGCCGTTACTTATTCATTACTGGGAGTCAAGGAGCCATTTTATATCAAAATGTAGTTCAACATTTTCTTTCTGTAAAAAATAAAGTTTCATGTTCCAAAATCTTTTTATTACGTTTTAGAAGAAGTATAAATTTACGTTTACAGATTTTTTGCAGGCTGGTGTAATTTTTTCGCGAGACATCGGTTATATCATTCGATACCTCTATCAAATAGCTGGGGACACCGTCTTATTTATCTTAAAATCCCTCTTCGTAATGGAAAATAGCTAAGATGTATGTGCACTCCGGAGTTTTCCTAGTTTTCCACAACTTTGGCAAGCGACCACTTCAGCTAGAAAGCAGCAGTCGGTACAACTAAAAAACTGTCCCGGGGTATTTTTATGTAGAACACATCTGCTAAGTGGCAGCCTTTTAGATTGCATACTAAATTATCCACAATCTGACAAAACTTGGGGGAAAATTGGTTATGTTTTGCAAAAACAACATTTTTATGATAGCATCCTACGGGATGGCAATTGGATGATGACCATGCCTGCGATAATTGGCCGCTGTGAGACCTTGAATTCGACACCCTTAGTTTAATTTTAAGGATTGCGTGGCTCATGTAGTAATTGATTACTCGAATTCTGCAAAAATGCTAAGTTTTTGACGCCAATATTGGAAAATTGGCTATATCCCATAATAAAAAGCAGGTAAAAAGCTACTTATACAAGCAAAGATGTAGAGCACTTTTAAGATGGTGATTCCTTTTGGCTTGACGTCTGACGTCCCAAATCAAGAGAAATTTGACGAAACTTAACAAAACAAATTCATATAGCATTCTAAATTCTGACAGTTAGACAGTAGCTGCATAGCTATGAGTATATGCATTCTAAAGATATTGTTGTGCTCCACATTTTTACTTCTGGAAGTAACTTTCTAGCTTTTCGCTATCGTTAGATATTACCAAATTTGTTATTTTTGTCCAAGCCTTGTCATTTTTGCAGAAATCAAATAATCAATTGTTTCTTGAACTGTGCAAACCGTATATGTAGACTAAGGGCTTCAATTTGAATGTCTCGCTAATGCGAATTATCCGGGACATGAGTATCTTCCATCTGCTAGTGCTACCCAATAGGCTGCTATAAGAAAAAATGTAGTCTTTGCATGTAGTCTTTGCATAAATCCAGGTTGCGCATGCATTTTTGCTGATTTCTCAATTACGAAGAGCGATTTCATAGCAACTAAAAAGGGTCCCCAGGTATTTGATAGAGGTATCGAATGATCTAATCAATGTCTTTAGAAAAAATTTACTTCAGCTCAGCCTGCAAGAAGTTTGAAAAACTGCACTTCTCTCTGTTCAGGAGTCTTGCTAGGCATAGATTGGTGTTGCCACCTTTGCTTCTCCCCATTAGTCATAGTGTGAACTATTTTCAGATATTATTCTTGATTTTCACTTAAAATTATCTAAAATGCAGTGTTATCTTCATGAACGATAAATGGAAAATTATACTTCTGTGTAGGAACCTCGGTTCCTTAGCTAAACTGTGTCCGCCATTGAAATTCAGCGCAAATTCAGTCTCACCGAACTTTTCGTACGGAGCGGCAGCTCTTTTACCTGTTCTTCAGCATTCAGCGGGGGATCTATTTTCGTAAGTTCTTGGTTGGGGGACTTAGTTCCCTCTTAAGTTGGGTGTTGGGTTATTTCCCTTTTTTCTTCTATTTTGTGAAGTGCGTTTTGTTTTTGTGTACTGAATAATTATGAAAATGTTTGCTTCGTTTACACTGTAAATTTGTGCCTTTTCTATATTTTTGTCAACCGTATTTTTGTTCAGAAACCAGTAAACTCACGGTACCGAATTTGGACTGCCGGCGCCTGCTGTAGTTGTTTAGGGTATAACAACTTAGGGACGAGGTTTGACATGCGCACACTCACGAACCTAGGAGTCTTCTTTTAATTCAAATTTACCGTTTACTGGCAACAAACATATCTTTACAACTGGCGACCGTTCCTTCAGCAGAGTAGCATGTCTGACTCGTCTCGTCCACTCACTCGTTATATGAAAAGGATTCGGGAGGAAACAGTTCGTCTTTTTTCAGAACTACCTCCAAATTCGCAGGCGCCGGAAGTGTCAGATAGTTTTTTGAATCGACATTTTTTCAATAAGTCTCCTGTAAACTTGGGGGGGCGACGGCACGGGGGGAACGGGGGGATTGCCTCCCCCCAAAATTTACAAAATCCGACCCCCCCATACAGTGCAAACCCACCCCCCCACCCCCACAAGTTGTGGTTTCCTCCCCACCTGAATCACAAAATTTAGGGGTACATTTTTCTGAACCTCCCCACCCCCAAAATCTTGAAAATCCACACCTACGAAATTCTGAACCTCCCCACCCCCAAAATCTTGAAAATCCACACCTACGAAATTCTGAACCTCCCCACCCCCAAAATCTTGAAAATCCACACCTACGAAATTCTGAACCTCCCCACCCCCAAAATCTTGAAAATCCACACCTGCAAAATTCTGAACCCCCCACCCCCCAATTTTTCGTGGTGCTGTTCGACCCCCGACCCCACCCCGGAATAGGCGCGGCCATTCCGCCTCTAGGGGACACTTGTCGGAGAAATGTCGCGGGGGAATATAAATTTCTCGGGGGCCCTAATGAATACCTGGGGTTCTCCGGCGGTTGGGGAACCGGTGGGGCAAAATTTTGGGGGAGAACCAAATGAGGACCGGAGAGAAACCTCGGTACAGGTGTTGGGGGGACCAATTTCTGGCCCCTCTCAGATTGTTTCTCAGTTCGCTTTCCTCCCGAACGAAAATCTGGGTACTTTAGGGGCGGGTAAATTACCTACCCCCTCCCCCAAAAATTTAGTGGACCAAAATTCTGAAAATTCAAATTTTCGTCAAGATTTTGATAATTTTATTTCGCCTCGTTTTGACGTTGTTCAGAGTACCCAAAGTGTTCTTTCTGCTATGGGGTTGCAAAATGGGGTGGCCCCTAATGGTGTGTCTGGGCCGTTGTCCGGGCAAGCCGGAGAGGGACCCCCTCCTCCCCAACAATCTCAAAATTCATCTTCACCTTCAAATATTTTGGGAAATGGGGTGGCCCCTAATGGTGTGTCTGGGCCTTTGTCCGGGCAAGCCGGAGAGGGACCCTCCCTTTCCCAACAAATTCAAAATTCACCTTTTCCCCCAAATTATCACCCTCCCCATATTTCACAAGGTGGGGCTACAGCTCCTCCCCCCAACATACGTATTCTCTCCGGTCTCCTCAGGGTCCGCCCGATGTTGTCGGGACACTCTCCCGGCAGGTCGGAAACGGCTCCTGCCCCCCTCCCATGGATTCAAATTTTTCAAAAAATTTTGGGCAAAGTGTTTTGGTTTCGCCCGAAGTTGTCGGGACACTTTCCAGGCGGGCTGAAAACGGGATCCCTCTACCCCCGAATGGACCAAATTTTCAGCAAAATTTCGGGGAAAATGTTGTTTGTTCAGAAAATGGGTCTGTCTATAATTCTGCGAATAGCCAAAATTCGGGTTTTTTGTCGGAAGGGGGCAGTTCAAGTCATAACACCCCCGCATCCTACATGGAGCAGAATTTTGGTGGGGGGCACCACCCCCCAGAGCCCACTTACTTACCCAATACCCAAATTCCATATAGTATTCCGGCGGCCTCGGTGGCAGATTTTCAGAAAAATACGTACGTACCGCCGGCAAATTCTCAAGCTCCTCAGCTGTCTCATTTGGGGGGCATGTTATTCCCCTCGATCAATACGGGAACCCACTACCAGATCGGGCTACGGCTCCTTCTCATATTTCGGTACATCGCATTCTAGTTTGCGCCGGGGGTCCCTCCGCACCAAAACTACATCATACACAGCCTCCTCCACCTCCCCCTTTACCGGTTACCCATCCCAGCACTCAAAATCCCCCTCTGGCTTCCCCAAGTTGCCTAACTCAGCGGGGTCGTGTAAATGACCAGGACCCCAAATATTTTCCGATTCTTCCACGTTCTTATGGACAACATTTGTATGAAGGTGCTCAACTTGCAGCTCCTGACCCGCACCAGCAGCAAGTTCCCCAACTTCGTTATCAGCCCCCCAACGAACAGTTTGCGGAGGGACAATATTTTATACGTACACCCGCAAATTTTGAATACGACCGCTTAGAACAGCAGGTTTTTCAGAATCCGGTTATTGCAGAACTGGACAGAAATCATTTGTGGGAGGGGTCCCAACCAAACCTTCCGCCTCTCAGGGTACCGCCATACGTACCTCAACAGGCTCCTGAAAATCCATATTATATGGCAGATATGGTTGCCTCCCACGCTGATGCGACTGATTACGTCTCTCGAAACCGCCCTCTTACCCCTAGTGAGACCTCCCAGCAGCGGGGACTACACTCGTCTGTGTCCTCCTTATGGGAGGGCAAGGACGCGGTGCCCCCCCCCCTGCTGGACAGGAACCTCCGGGGGGTAACCCCCCAAAATCTGGCTTCTACCACTTTTCCGCCAGTTTCTAATTCACAACAGGTATGTACGTATATACCGCCACCTCTCCGTCCTTCACTTTCTCCCCCTCCTCCGGGTCCCCCTCCTACCCCCTCATCTTTTTCGAACCAGAGTTCCCATACGGTACATACCGTGGGGAAAAAGTCAAAAACACCCAAAAATTCTCGTCACCCCACCCCTGAAACCATGCAACCAACGGACATTTCTGTCTCCAAATTTGATACCAGTCTTTTCCGGTATTATCTCGAAGTTCTAAGGGAAGTCCCTCGCTATGACCCGAAATACGCTTATTTTGAGGATTGGCTCCCTCAATTCGAGTCGGCCGCAGCGGTTCACGCGGTTCCGGAGAGCCAGTGGGGGCGTCTTCTCTGGAATAAACTCTCCGGAAAAGCTCAAATTTTCGCCTTTCGCTGTGGCCCACAGGTCGTAGAGTCATATGCTGGTTTTCTTGAATTAATAAAATCTCAATTTCCAAAGCCTCAACTTTCCCTACGGGATAGATTTTCGGCTTTTGCTCATCGAAAACAGCTCCATAATGAATCAGTTCGTCATTATATATCGGAATTGCAGGCTATGGCCCTCGACCTGTGGGACACCCAGGAGGAAAGGGAAGAACAATGCGTTCAACAACTTTTCGCCGGAGTCCACGATAAGTTCGCCCTTGCACTGGCCTCCCTCTACCAGAATGAACGCCCGACCATGCAAGATGTGCGTCGTATTATTGACCGTCTGGAGTCTCGTGAAGCCAGGGCTCCGGAGGGCGACACTCTATCATACGATTTGCCTATTTATTATGTTGAAGAAGGTGGTTCCGATAATAGATCTCAGAACCAAAGAACCTCAGATTCTACCTCTCAAGCAAATTTAGAAGTCGCTGCCTCCCGCCTTGGCTTCCGAGAGATGAAGGATTGGTTTGAACAACACATCCAAGACGCTCTGGCCAAGTGGGACGAGGAAAAACGCAAGAAATTTTCCGCCCCCTGTAGATATTGCAAGAAGCGGGGACATCCTCCCGAAAAATGTTGGGACAGATACCCCTCATAAGCCCCTCCCGACTACAGACCTCGCCCCCTTCCGGAACGAGTTGACCATGTTCTGTATAATCGAACGCCCTATACCCCCCGTTATCAAGGACAGACGAATCAACAACAATATTACCAACCCGTATACCTCACCTCCTCCACATACACAGTATGCCCCTGTCCAGCCCACTCCCCAACCATCTCAATATTCTGCTCCGTCTTCCACTCCTCAACCCCTGTTTTCTCCTAACCGTCAACAGACACCCCCTGCCCCGGTCCAAAATTTTCATCCTACTTCTGCTCAACCTCAAAATGTTTCTCCAACTCCGTATCAGCGTATCGTCATGGCAAATGCTGGTATTCCGGAGTTGTCTCAAAATTTTGGACCTGCGTCGGACTCGGGAGCGGGAGTTCAAGCTGCCCCTCCCTCGGGTGGGTCAGCTCCCCCTTCCACCGGAGTCACTTTGCAACAGGCAAATCAGATGTTAGGTCAGTTTCATGTTTCTATGGTATCAGCCCGGCCAGGTGGCGGCCCTGCTCCGTGGGGGGAGGGGCCCCTCCAGTCTAGCCCGGAGGCGCTGTCAATCTCCACTGAACTGGATTCTCGACATCTTGATTTGTCTATGTCAGAAGCCCAACTGTCAAGTGTTTTTTCAAAAGTAGTTCATAATTTGACCCATCTACAGGCAATTCATAGGGATACGTATAGCTTTATGCAAGAATATCATTATGCTTTATCTAACCAAATGCGTGAAATGGCACTTTTACTGAAACGTTTATGTCCCAATCAATCGGAATACGACTCGATTATGTTTGTTGAAAAGCATCCACCTCCTACTTGGGCTGCGGGTTTTTCTCCGGTTTTCGGGGGGATGCCCCCTTTTCAACCAGCACAGGCACAGAGTGTCTCAGTGGCCACGGAGACGGAACAGCCCACCGTTATCGACACTGTGCAAGACAAGGAAAATCCTGTTTCAGGCCATTTAGCTTTCGTAGCGGTGACTCCGGGGGCCTCGGCTGGGATCGAATCCGAACAGGTACCAGCGGCAGCGGACAATATGCCCGCTATTTTGGTAACATCTGGGGCCGCAAGAATTTTGGCAATCATAGATTCCGGGGCGTCGATTTCTATCATCAGCCCCCGAACAGTGCAAAGAATTTTAGCCAGTGGGGCGGAGGTTCGTTTTGATCACCCTGACCCTATCACTGCCGTCACTTCAAATAACGCTCCCCTAAAAATTTCAGCCAAAGTTTTTGTTATTTTCACAGTGGGGTGCAAAGAATACGGTTGGTCTTTTCATATGGCACCAGAATTCTATCGTGATATGTTAATTGGCACCGACTTTATGAAAATGTTCCAGTGGGACTTGTTATTTTCCTCAAATGAGGTTAACATGCAAGGCATCCGCCATCCACTACTTTCGGCGGTTGATATTCGGGCCGAATTTTTAGCAAACTGGTGTGATGAAACTCCGGCAGTGATGGCAGTGGACGTAGTTGTTCCCCCCACCTCGGAGGTCTGGGCGCAGGCTCGAACCTCCTCCGCTTTTCGGGGACCACTGTGCTTCTTCGACCCCATGGAATCTTTATTGTCTGAACACAAAGTTTTACCTTATGCGGGGGTGGTTCAAATTTTAGAGAATTTCTTTGAACTTCTAATGGTAAA
>JASAND010002064.1:0-23562 GCA_030248195.1 Trissonchulus latispiculum | reverse complement strand
TGATTAGTATTGTCTGGAAGTCCGTATTGGCTCACCTTCTGCGGGAATTGGAGACGGATGGGACTCTATCCTGATCTGAGTTTAACATTTCTAGCCGTTTGTGAATTTTTTCTTCAAACTATTGCTTTTACTGCTCATTGGTTTATTCTGTAATTGACAACTAAAGTTTACTGCAGTTTTCCGAAAGTTTTCAAAAAGGGTTAAACGTTCTAGACTCTGGGCAGGTGGATTTGTGCATTTACTAACCGTGAGATTACACGAGTCTATACCATAGGAAAAGGTTCAAAATAGGCATAGGTTATTGATAGGTGCACTATTTTCCCCAAAAGACCAGTGACTGTGAATAACTAGGACTTCGCTCTGAAATCTAAAACCAAACTAGGACTTAGAAGTGTCACCTTAGCGGACTGTGATTGAAAGCTTGCTTATTTTAAATAACCCTTGGGCTAGTAAACAGGTTTCCATTAACTGTCTACTCCTGTAGTTTCACTGAATTTCTGCAGTATATTAGTATTAGTAGTTACTGTAGCTATATCGGAACCCTCCTATTTCTTTGGCATCAGTAAATTGTATATGTAGTGTCTGTCTTGAGGGTGGGTTGAGATCATCTGGCCGTCATCTCTGCTGAGTAGGAGGTACGGCTAAGTCTCAGGAGTAGCGTATCAGCAGTTTCGTCAGGAGGCTATTTGAACTCACGTACCCTTAGGTGGACCGTCTGGATTAGGTTAGACCAACACTAGACTAGCTTAGTCTTTGGACCTAAGAGTAGATTTAATCTTCTCGCTGTCTGCCTGCTGTACCGAAAAATAGGACAAGCGACCCCGATTCTTAACAGATTCTTGGTCCCAATTTGAGGACCTTTCCTTACAAATTGTCTGCTGGAATTTGGTAAAACTATTTGCTCGTTTTGTGACAAAAAATAATCGTACTTTTCAGCTGCTTCAGCTTTCGTACTTGTACTTAATAATTGTAAAGTGTAAATTGTAATTGTACTTGTAAATAATTGTACTTTTCAGAGATCCCCAACTCTATCTGAGGTTAGAGTTGCTATAGTCGCCCATAGAGACTATAAATCTCTATTCCCCTACAAAGACGAACTCACAAAACCCAGACCCCTTTAGGTCAGCCATTGAGCCCTGGTTGTCAGAATATAACTGCAGCCGGAGCATCAACCTAAGCAAAGAGCTCCTTTGCTTGCCGACCGTTGCCAGTGTTTCAGGTCCTGATCAGATCTAGTCTAGCCTAGCCTATTCTAGTCTAAAGGAGCCTTAACCGACAGAGTACGACCCCGAACAACAACAAACGTTTATTGGAAATCACGACCCACATCAAAACAAGGAATTCCAGGAAATATGTGGCAGGCTTTACATCTCAGGCCTGAAAGATCTTACACATGACAGGCTCATTTGACTTTTTAATCTTATAAACGGAAAGCACCACTTTCAGAAGAACACCAGTCCTAAGGAAATTGGTCATGTACGTCTGGATGGAAATGTTTTATTTTACGAGTAACTCATGTGGTAGCTGGGCACCTTTACAGTTAGGCAAAATTGCACATATCGGCGAAGTGAACCATAACCTTAACAGTGAAGAAAAAACAACAATAACCTTGTATCTACTGAACGATTGCTATGTTGAACCAGAAGATATCGAACCTCATAATTCAAGTCACTGCTGCCTGCTTTGACAGGCTGCTTCTGCAACCGGAAAACAAGCTTAGGTAGATGTAAAATGATCAGGGGAACAACTTTACTAAAAAGTCTAAGCAAATTTATCGTCAGATGGGCCTGATACAACAGGTATGCAAGCAAAACATACCAAAGAAAAACTTCTACTTAGCAAGAGCTACTTCGATTTATGTACCTGTCATAATGCAGCGTTTCATACAAATGGTTTATTTTTGGGCATAATTACAATTATTTGGGAAG
Organism: Trissonchulus latispiculum; assembly: GCA_030248195.1. Lineage (NCBI taxonomy): Eukaryota > Metazoa > Nematoda > Enoplea > Enoplida > Ironidae > Trissonchulus > Trissonchulus latispiculum. The sequence continues at coordinate 21,634 of JASAND010002064.1, read as the reverse complement.
AGTCTGAAAAAATCATCATAGTAGGCATTGACTGGTAGGTTCCCTATCAAAACGCTAAATTTAAAACGTTTAATTTTCATGTCTACCGATAAAACGTCTAACGACAAAACGCCTACTGACAAAATGTCTTATTTTCTCAAAATTGTGTCACATGTACACTTTCCCAATTCCATGTAATTTTGATTCTATACCTGTGAGTTTTGAAAAATACCTAGTTTTATTTTTTTCAACACTTGAAGCTTTCAACAAACCTGATGTGTGGTCGTGATGTACTAGCGAAACTCATTATATAGTACTGGTTAGTTAAATCTTAACTTATCTAGCTTCTACGGGGATGATAAACTATACTGTGGCCAACTTAACCTGGGCCGAGTCAGAGAATTTTGTGGAGCGTTCTTTGAAATGTAAAATCTAAGTTTACAGTTTAAATCTAACATTAAAATTTTAGTACGAAGTAAAATTAAAATTATATTAAAATTTAATGTTTTGCTAGTGCAACACACCTCACCACGCCACATTATCTTTTGAATACTTCACTTGCTGAAAAGAATAAAACTAAATAGTACAAATCAAATTTAACTCACATTTTTCAAAAATTTCCTGTATAGAATCAAAATTACAGGAGGTTGGAAAAGTGTACATATGACACAAATTCGAAAAAAATTAGACATTTTGTCAGCAGGAGCGTTTTGTCGTTAGACGTTTCGTCGGTAGACGTTATGAACGTTAGACGTTTTGAATTTAGACGTTTTAAACGGACAGCGACTGATAAAAGGGCTAACTAAACGAGCAGACCGTTCCAAGTTTTCAGCACAGGTGTAAATGTACTATATGCAGAAAATTAGTGAGAAAAGTTTAACTGACTGTTTACCAGAAACAATACAATTCATGCAACACGCACTTTCACCGATGTAATTTATATTCATAGGAGTTTGGGTCAAACAAAACGTATGGGTGATTGCAGCACTAAAAAGCACTAAAGTGCGGCTGGCACTCAAGCTAACTAGAAATCGTCCAGACTGCAGTTGCAGTTGCCTTCTGCAGCTACTTTTTTGATGATGACTTAGCATTTTGTAGGCACTCGTCGGAGGCCCTTCAATGCTGCCTCTCCATTGACGGTATGCGGGCAAGAGACGGAGAGACGAAGGTCAAGGACAGAAAACAAGACCACCAAAGCCAAGCTGACGTACGGTTATTTCGGACACACCCAGGGCAACACATGCCGTCAGCCGGCATGTACTGCCCCCCGCATGCCAGTAGTGCCTAAGATGGCTGAAACCTCAGTAAGCCTGCCTGGAAGACTGTGGATAAAATGCAGGCTGCAGAAAAGGGTCGGAGGGGTGGCCAAGCATCAGATAGGAAAGGAGAGAAAGTCCGCATACATAAAATTGCTTTATTTGTTTGTGATATAGGCATAGGACACAGAGGGACCTTTTTCACCATCCATGTACCTTTACCTATATACACCTGCCCGTTATAATTGGTTTGTCGCAAATCGGTTTTTTATGTTGTCTGTGCTTACAGTCTCCGCTTTGCTATTATGCATTAAAGTTTTATATATGTTATGCGTGCCGACGTCGTCTGCAGCCGAAACTTGCCAACAAGCCTCCGCTGGTCGGCTACGTATAGACCAACTAAATAACTTAAACTTACTTAGCTTTAGTGCATGTGGCACTGCCTCTGTCCTGACTCTCATGTCGCATCGAATCATCTCCCTTTCAGATAGATCTGCACAGGAGTCTATCTAATATAGACTCCCCATCGTGCGAGTGTCAAAAGCTCTATCTGAAATTAAAAGTAAGAAAGAGCGCAAAGGAAAATTTTAGGAAAAAACCATGAAAGTAACCTAACTTTAGTTTATTAATAAAGTTTAATTTTAAATAAAAATATAAAAGCGAGTGCTTCTCGAGTTTTAACTATTTTAAAAGTTTTTAAATATCTAAAATTAATCAATCAATTTCAAAACCTTACAAAAACTTAACTTTTGTCCGACCACTTGCAGTCCTTGCTGGATCAGATCTCCCTGCATCTACTTAATTTCCTATAGACTGGCAATGCTTAACTTTTGAATATTTAAAAATAAAAATTGTCCACCCTCATACTGTTCTGATTCCCGCGTTTTTGCTTTCTTCGACAACAACTCGAGTGCAACTCAGTCTCAATTTTTGCATATGACGCAAATTCACTAAAATATGAATCGAACGAAAGGTACTAACCTGCTATACATGTGAGCAATTAAGCCTTTTTTGCAAGCTTCTCTATGCTGAGGTTGCAATCAAACGAAAATTAAAATGCTGTAGCGGAAAATGGAAAACTGCTTGACAAGAGATATGCCATTTTGCCAGCAGCATTTGCCGATTTTATGGGATAGGCAAAATGATAATAGTAGATTCCAAGGTTGAAACAGACAGTTTTACTCATTGGCACACGAGTTAGGAGTGTTCACAGAGAAACGTCACTGAGAAACTTCCTTCCAATCCTCTGTGACTTACAATCATTTAGCACTATCATGATGAGAGAACACTGTGTTATCAACAGCTTCAACTACGTCTAGCAAGAATAATTTGTGACAACCTGGCCAACAAACCTTATTTCCTCATGAAAGTTGCCAATCAAGCAAGTCTTTTTCAGCTAGTCAGTGAGTACCTGAGCGTAGTGTTCGGTTGGGTTCCCTTCATTAACATATATTTCTGGAGAAGCCATAGCCAGCTAGAAACAGGCTCCAAAGTAGCTTTCAAGAACATGAGAGGTGTAATCATAATAATTTGTCGATCAGTATTAAACTTCTGCCTGAGTGTTACCGGTACAAAATTAATTATTAGTTTCGACCGTCGCATTGCACCACAGCGAAGTAAAAACTGATCAAATCAAATACTGATGTTTGAATAAATGCACAAGTGTTCATTTTCACAAGTTCTAGTATTTATGCGAATAATGATGAGTTTACGGATGAGTCTGACATTTTCAGGGACAGCGCGTTTTTGAGGGCAAAGTTGATAACTATCTGGCAATATAGTGCTCTCGCGAAAGGAATTAAGGTTTTTTTAGTTTAAGCTGTTTGTTACAGCTGTCTTGTTAAAGCTGATATAAAATTATCAGAAACATAAATTTCAAAAACTGAAACTCAGTAATTGTATTCCTAAGCCCTCATAAATCTACTTTTATATATACTTGGTTTCTTAGAGTATAGATTCTGCCATCAGCAATCCCGATGTCTAAACAGTTTCTATTAGATCATACTAAAATTAGTGGATTTTCACTAGAAACAAATTTTAGATGAAACTTAAGAGCAGGCAGCAATTAAATTTCGAATCAAAGGTACATGAAAAATAATTTTCTAACAGTTACAGCAGATAATAAGGCTGGGAAAGCAATGATAATGAAAGTACGAGGAGCTCTGGGGCTGTGCATGCACTCCTTAGGATTTAGGTGGATTGTTAGTATAAGGAATTCTTTCAACCGAAATACTAACTAACTATCCTAACTTTGGGACTATGTTTCAAAATGTCCTCCTGTAATGGAGAAGGCCGAGAGTTTAACCACAGAACTACCTCCACTACTTAGAGTTGGAGCAATGTAACACAAGCCCTGACCACTAAGGAAATCCAGTCCAGGCGGCTCTCTTTTAGATCCCGAACGAGCCTCGCCAAAGAACGGGGATAATAATTTTGGGGAATGCCGAGCTGTCTGGCGCCTTACAGAAAGGGGAGTACTCTCAGTACGCGCCACGGGCTAATCCCAGAGTACTTACCTAGAAGTTAAAGATAGCTCAAACTGAAATTAAAATTAAATCAAGAATCGGTAGACAAATGCTGATTAATTAGTGGGATATCAACAGAAAACTAGTGGGATATCAAAATTAAATAAAAGATACAAAAATAACACTAGGGCGCAATGGCTACCAATAAGATAGAAATGGGGAGGGGGGAGTGGTCAAAACAGGGAGAATGAAGGAAAGGTGGGGAAAACAAGGATGGAGAAATCAAGCACACATGAAGGGGGCGTGAGTTGAGTTTGAATTAAAAAAGGTGTTAGAAGTAGAAAGGGGATTAGAAAAATGCAAGGAGGATAGAACTTGACGGGTAACCCCAGAATATTGAATAAACTAAGTTCCCCTAATTTTAAAGAGCAACCGTTCGTGACCAAGCAAAGCAGTCAAACGAAAGTTAAGTGACAATCTTTACCAGTACAGAAAGAGTGCATTGCGAAATAAGAACTGATATAAGTTGATTTTTGTGTTCAATCTCCGGCAAGCCAAACATAAAACAATTTCTATGTAGGGTTATCTTCACGGTTATTATACAGATATGAAATTTTGAGACCTTCACAAAAGTTTAACAATAAAGACAGCACCACATTGTAAAAATATACATTTTCGCATCCGCAAATACATCACAAATAACCAGAAACTCCAGTAAATGAATAAATGGATATCTTAAGCGTTTTTCATAGTTTTGAAGATAATTTAGGGATTTTTAAAGAAAAATCACCAAACACTTCATGAAAAGGATTGAAAAACAGGTAGTACCGCTACTGCCTATGCTACTCACCGGTTGAACAGCTGTCAGTCTCCCAAAATGTCAACAGACTATATATAATAGTTGTGTAGGACTGCATTCGCACGGTTACCACAAAAAAGCATTTAGTAGTGGGGTGATGTGAGTCCTTTTGGTTTTTCAATCAATGCCAGCGATAGTCATAGTCAATTTATTTAGCTGTTCCTACAATATTGTTCAAAAGGTCAGAACAATTATTATATACTATAAAATGAATGGCTTCTTCCCGACACAGTTACTGCATTAACACAGTCTTGAGTATCATGGAGATTCAGCGAAGGGTTAGTTTTTAAGCGAAATTTTACTTAATATAGTGTTACAGCATTGCCTTAGTTCGACCTTACCAAGGACCTGCTCTGAAAGCTGTAATTTGATTGAATGTTTATCGACTAGCTGATCAGCTTATAATTTCAGATCGAGCGTAATATGTGAGGTCAGGGAGTTGAACCACAGCACCATCACAAATTACGTGAGGACTGTCGCAATGTAACACAAGAACTGACTACCCTCGAGATATTGTCCAGGCGGCTCTCTTTTAACCCCGGGCAGTCCTCACCAGGTTAGGTGGAGTATGAATTTTATGGGGACGCCGGACTGTCTGGCGCTTGAATATAAATGGGGGGATTGGACCGAACAAAACACTAGAATTACCCCGGGCTAGTCCCGGAGCGTTTACCTAGAAGTTACAAAATTAGCTCAAACCGAAAGGTAATTAAATTAAAAGAATAAAATTGACAACTGACAATATAATAGAAAATACAGTTAAGAGACAGACGAGAATAGTAAAGGGAAATAACCAAAAGTGAACTTTCTGGCTACCAGTAAGGTAAATTTGGGGGAAGGGGAGACAACACAGGAAAAATGGGGGAGAACGGAGAAAATCAGCAACGGAAAATCGAGCACCACAATAAGGGAGAGGTGTGAGCTGAGTTAGTCGCAAAAAAGTTGGGTTAAATATAGAAAAGTAATGCGGAAAGGAAACGATGGTTGGAGTCGAAAAGGACAACCCCAAGAATTTCCAAAATTGATGGAATCCCAATTTGACAACACGACCGTTCAGTACCACAGGAAACTCTCAACTGAAGGAAGGGTGAGTAATCTTTGTAACAACTCCAAGAATTACGAAACACCCATTTGATATGCGTATTCCATGATGCTCCATGTTCCGTAAGCTATGCAAATTACAAAAATACCAGATGCTCCAGTACAAACAAGTGTGGGGATTTTTAGCAAGTTTTGAAGAAAACTACAGAAATAACGCTTGAAAAACTTCCGGAGGGGAGGTAGTAGCGGCTGCCGCTACTACCAACACTACACGAGATTTCGCAGACGTTTTCACAGAGCTTGCATTTGATATATGACGTCCCAAGGGACTTTACGTTTGCAAAACCAATATAAAATTGTGCACTTGTGCAGGTCCAGTATAAAAATTTTCAGGTAACGCTAGCAGCCAGAAATGACTAAATGTGACTTTTCCTTTAATTTCATGCAAGGGTATATTTTGTTGCAAGGAAGCGCTGACCGCAATGTTACACCATCTCAATTAACCTGTCCCGATTGCTCTACCTCAATTATGATCTTAAATTTGCTTTCATTAAATTAATTGTTCCATTCGTTGAAAGTGTATCTCGGATGTGTGCAAGGCGACACAAAATCGAGAGTATTTCACAGCATTTAACATTAACACTGGAGGTATGGGTGGGGTCCGCACCCCCCAAGCCTGACAAAATACAAGCCCTACCGTTGTCAGTGGCACGAAATGGCCGGAAAAAATAGGTTTTCAAACCAAAACTCCTAAAAGTTTCCGGCTTCCACGGACTTTTTTATTAAAATAGCTAAATTGTCTCAAAAAATTGGTCAACATTTTGATTTTTTCTAAAACTACATAATCTTTCTTGAAACGCTTTAAAAGCTGTGAATAATATTCCCATTATGATTATGTTACAAGCAGTCTTAAAAACTTTGGTTCAAGGTACAAGCCTCCCCCACCAGAAGCCGAACCTATGTTAATGTATGTTCCTATGTACATGGCAATATCGCAATTCCATTTCGCAGGAAAAATTGGGTCATGGGCTTTTTCATTTGCTGACTTTCCTGAAGCATGTTAACATTGCTTATAGTCAACACACAATGCAATTTAATATTTTAACGTATCACATAAAACGTAAATGACAATTACGGTTGCGTCAACTCTCCATAATCAGACCCGCAGCTTAACATATAAATTTCATTAAAAAACTTGTAATGTTATAGAATTATTGATATGTTGCAACTAAGATCTTCTGTTATAATGCATAATCTGATGTGCTGGGCACCATTTTATTGCAGTTGATTTTGGTGGTACTGTGCTGTATGACGATTGCTTGTACAGTTGACGCCACATGCAGCAAAGAGACGACGGCTTGCTGGAAAGCAAAGAGTACCACGTATTGTTCTGTTGACGTCACGATCTATCCTTCGGAATCCAGTTCAACTGTAGTAGTTACTCTGGGTAGCGGAGGATCCTTGGCGTCAGTGTATAATGCAGACATAGCAGCACAGTCAAGCAACGACTATACACTTCAGTTGCCGGAATGGTTCAGTTATCTGGAGGTGGCATATTTCGGGTTCACAGTTGCCGGTTCTACTGACGTGTCAATTGATTGCGAATAAGACACTGAAATCGGAAATTTCCTTTACTCTCGTCTTGTTGTGTTGAAACCATGTGTGAATACACTATTGCTCTATAGAGTGACCTAGTTGTAACAGCTTAGGTGGCTCTGCATGGTTAGTTCCGACAGTTTTGCTGAAATTACGGATTCTATGTATGGCCAAAGTGTAAAGTTGGAGGCAGTAGATCAGCCAAACCTTACGAGTGGGTAATGTGTGCGGATGGAAAGGTCGACCTAGAGGAGAGGTATATATGTTTCAGTCGACCTCAGGCAATCGTTCTTTGCGGTTTCCAGCAGAATTTTTAGATTTTGGTTTCTAACAGTACCCTGCACTCAAAGGGTGACAGTTGGCGAAAACTGAAATTCTCGGACTTTGGCGATTTCCGTCAGCTTCGCGAACTTCCAATTATCGCCAACTGTCACCATTTGTGTGCAGGGTACTGTATAGATTTTGACAAAGTGAAGCAAAAATCTTCAAATGGTAATATCTCACTAACCAGTCGTCTGATTTCAGAAAGTTAAACAGTTCCTGAACCAGCAGAGTCTCCTCTTTCTTTTGAGTTACTTTATCGTGACGATGGGGCCGTCACGCGCGGCCATCCGCGCGCGCCTTCGGCGCGTGTCTCGTTGGCAAATGTTGACGTACTACCTCCATGTTTGTAGGTGCCTAGCTTTTTCTGCATCGGGACACCCACCGTTGGAAAGAGCGTACGATTCTGCGTCGAATGGTATAAGAACTTTGGCTCTGTGACCACTGTAGCGAAAGTAATGTTCGAAAAACCAATTCAGGGCAATTTCAACTCTCCATCACGAATAATCCATTTCTGTGGCCTCACTATGTTACAAAAACTTAGCAGACATCGTCCCGTTACTTAAGTTATTTTCCGTTGCACAAGTCTACTGATTACTGATTGCTGATTACTGATTACTGATTACACGAGAAACACACGTCTTCATATACTTTTACTGATTAGATGAGAAATGGACGTCCATACATTTACTGATTACTGATTACGTAGGAAATATGGCTAATTGTGGGACATTGCTGGCCCAGAAACTCAACAGAAAAAAGGACTACCTAATTACAGCTTTACTACTACATTTTAAAAATTTATAGTTTATTTAATTATTAAGTATTAATGAAAAGGTTCACAAAATATGCCCCTAATTACTGAAAAATTAGACTGATTGTGCAGTAATCATGGTAAGGGAGACTGATTAAATTTAAGCGAAAATAATCAGTAATCAGTAATCAGTGAAGAGTTTGGTGCAACAACTTACTGATTAGTCACTGATTATTCACTGATTATTTACTAATTACTGATTACTGATTGTAATTGTAATTGTAATTAATTTACTAATTACTGATTTTGGGGGTGGGGGGTTCAGAATTTTGGGGGTGGGGGGGGTTCAGAAAAGTGTACCCCTAAATTTTGTGACGCAGGTGGGGAGGAAACCATAACTTGCGGGGGTGGGGGGGAGGTGGGTTTGAACTGTATGGGGGAGTCGGATTTTGTAAATTTTGGGGGGAGGGAATCCCCCGTTCCCCCCATGCTGTCGCCCCCCAAAATTTGTGGGAGACTTTTGGAAAAAATGACGGTTCAAAAAGCTATCTGAAACTTCTGGCGCTTGAGAATTTGGGGGTAATTCGGAAAAAAGACGGACTGTTTCGTCCGAATTTTTTTCAAGTAGCGAGTAAGCGGGCGAGACGAGTCTGACATGCTACTCTCCTGAAAGAACGGTCGCCAGTTGTAAAGATTTGGTTGGTCTCAATAAAGAATAAATTTAAATTAAAGAAGAGTTGCTAGATTCGTGAGTGTGCGCATGTCGTTCTCGTCCCTAACTCGCTTAGTCCCTACACAACTACGGACGCGCCGGCAATCTATTTTCGTACCGTAAGTTTACTGGTTTTACACAAAAGATACGGTTGACAAAAGGGTGAAAGAATAATTTCACAGTTCAAGACAAATAAACATTTTCATAATTGTTCAACATACAAAGGACAATATTTATCCTAAAAAATAAGAAAGGGGAAAATGGAAACCCCAACTTAAGAGGGAACAAAGTCCCCCAGCCAAAGACTTACGAAAAAGGCGTTCCCAACCGTGAAGAGACGAGAGCCCCAAAATACAACCGCTCCGTGCGTGAGATCTGACAAGACTGACTTTGCGCTCAATTTTAATGGCGGAACAAATTAGCTAAGGAACCGAGGTTCCTACACGAGAGTACAATTTTACATTTACCGTTCGTAAAGGTGGCGCTGCATTTTAGCTAAATTTAAATGAAAATCAAGGAGAATATCAGAAAACAGTTCACATCAGTAAAGTTGGTGCAACAGATTTTACTGATTACTGATTACTGATTAATCAGTAATCAGTGGTTGGTGCAACAGGGCCCAGGGCATGATCTCGACCCTAAGTGAAACTTAAAACTTTAACGGAGTTAAACCGCCGATGACAGAGCAGAGACTCAAATAAAAGTTAACAAATTTGCAATTTGAAAATTTGCTGAAATGTACACACTTAAAGACCTACCCTACCTATACCAGTCCTTTAAAATTGCCCTACTTGCCGACTATACAGTTCAAATACAATTCCTAAACTAAAAAACCTAACAGCTCAGTAACCGAGACAGCGTTTACTGTACATAAAGGGAATTGTAAAAGTGAGTGACTCCCAAAATTATAAACATTTGACAAATAAAATTACTTTCAAATGACAGCACTTCACAGAAAAACAAGACAAACAAATGCTTACAAAGCCCACGCAGATTAAATTCACCACCCTACGTTGAAACTAATTATCAGAAATTGCACGTATTTATAAGAAATTGAACCTAATTATCAGATATTGACCCACATTGTCAGAAATAGTGTGCCAATTATCAGAAATGTACCTAATTATTAGAAATGTACCTAATTATCAAAATTCAAATAATTATCAGAAATAAAATAAATAAAGAAAATTATTACAGGAATTCCCTAAGCCGTCGCGGCTAACATTTACCAAAGTACAGTAATTATAATCAATAGCATTCAAAAATATTTCTTAAAAATTAGCTCGAAAATAGCCTGAAATGAATGAAATAGATTTAAACTAAAATTTAGGGTGGCTCAACAAGGTCGCCTTGGAACCTACGAGTTATAAAAAAACAAAAAGTCCCAATCTTACTTACTGCAAAGGGAAATCAATAAGGTACCCATGGGCAAAACATTAGCAGCCTGATAAAGACACAACCGCAAGCGACGAAAACAAAAACTAGACTGAGACCGAAATTCGGACCCAACCGTTTTGAACAGAGATAACCAATGAAAAAGAGGCTGATGAAATTTTTACAAATTATGATTGGATGAAGATATTCACATAAGAGTGGAAGCGACTAGGCCCTTCCGCAAGAGGAAACAAGCAGCGGCACCTAGCAACGAGTAGGACTGAATAAAATGTATGTCATTTTAACATAGAAAGTTGACAATTTCCACACACTTTCAAAGCCAATTTATTTTTTTAGTTCGCCTCACTCCAGTTAGCTCACGCCGGTTAGGAGTGGTGCCAGTACTGCACGAATTTGATTTTTGACTGGGGAGGGGAACTGACACCGACTAATTGCCTTCGCAATTAACCGAGGCGTTTGACAAGGCCGGCGATGTGCCTATTGCTGCTTATGCAATAAGCCCACCGCGGCAGCTCCACCCTAAGGCGGCCACCCCTTGGAATCCCGGTGAATTGCCAGCAGGGCGATAGCAGAAATTGGATGCTAGAACTTATTTTTCCCAAGCTCTAGACTTGACATGATCCTCCACTTCATAGCGCAGCAGTACGAAACCACTGCGCTAACGGAGGTTCCAAAGCCAATTTACACAAACTATAATTCACTTTCAAACTAGCATTTTCAACAAAATTTCACATTTAAAATATACCTATTATAAGTAGATACCAGATACAGAGAGGCTAGACGCAACGTCTCCTCATTACGAAAGCTATGGTATCGGCATTATGGATTACAAAACGTTTCTTTGACTGATGTAGTGGTGTGGATTACTATTCTATTTCTCCTCGCGGTGTCCGTGATTACTGTTTAAAGTAGTATATACTGTCTCCATGGATTACTTAAAATGTTGTGGGTGCATTATACGTTACTTGACTATGAAAAGAAAGATGAAATCTTCAAAGGGTCTGTGGTAAAGTTGCCAACATACTCGCTCGTCAATGGAAGGTCCTCGTTTCAATCACGAGCAGAACACTGCTTAAATTTATATTATTAATGGATTCTCACGTTCTTTCATCTCGAATCGAGTTGAAAACGCATCGTTTAATTTGATTTGATATTTGGTTTAGGCCTAAAGCTTTGCATTAAGCTTACACTTTAGGCTTAGGTTTAGCGTTTAGCCATCAAGGCTGAGGCAAACTCAAAGCAATCGTTCAGACTAGCCTCAGAACGTTTTAGCCGATGTAAAAGCCAAAGCTAACTAAGGAGTCTTTGGGGTTGGTTGAGGAATCCACAATATAGGAAAATCAAATTTCTCGAATTTACAGGTAAATCAAGCCTATGGTTACGGCTTAGGTTTAGGATTAGAATCTTTTAAGGTGCTGCACGAGCTCGCGTATTTAGGACATTAAAGCGCATTTGTCGTTGAAATTCATTCAAGTTTACTACAATAGCGTGATTTAGCCTGGAAAAGCTTAATAGACCAGAATCGTTACTGTGGCCACCCTACACTGACCAAGCTGTAGTAATTCAGTGCTTAGACGTGCACGTGGACTATAATTGTTATGTATTTTCATGTATCAGTCTCAACTGATAAATTCGGTTGTAGCAAGTTTAGAGGTTTAGAGGAATGCATAGGCGGTATTTTCGTCTGAGCACCAACGAAATATTTATTCTGATGTACAAATGCGGCCAAAAAGTTCCGATTATTTGCCACGAAGTCAGTTTTAGGAGCCTTATGTGGCTGATGACTTGAATTTTCGTCCAAATCTTCACTTTCGGTATCTGACGAATCTGACAGATTTTGGTCTGAACATGAACTTTCCGAAGAATCATACCCAAAAAGAAACCTTCTGGAACAATCTGGGCCAGGAATCTTGTAAGAACGCTTTTTCTGACAATGTTTCGACTTTTGTTTCGACTTTTTTTCGTCCTGATGATGAATTATCGTCACTTTTATGTTTGATGTTACTGTTAGTTTCCCTCTGCCTTGAATGAATCTTTAACTGCCTTTTCATCTGGTTCAGATGCCTAAGATATTTTAATCGTGTAATTAACTTGTCTGGTGATGTTTCCATAGTTATTTTCACGCTAGATGGCGTATTTGTATTTTTCACCTCTGACTTTTTATAAATTGATGCATCTGAGCTATTTGCAGCATTAGTTGTACAAGTTTCATCTAGACTGGTTGAAGCCTTCAGCATCGTGCCCCCATGTTCAGGGACATTAGCCGTCGCGCTTACAACTACAGATGATCCCTGACTACCTACCCAGCTACACTAGTACTAGAAATTGGCGTAAGGCCAGGTGCCCTTTGCTGTGCTATATATTGGCGCCAATTTGTATTTAAGAAAGCAGCAGGATTTCCCATAGAAAATTTGCTGTTTTCCCAAACACGCGCACTGCTGTTGTAATTTGAACCTTGATTCAAATTACCATTTATAGGCACAGCAAAACGCTGTCGGTCATTTCCATACCACTGAGTACTAGTAGCGGGCAACCGGTTAGTACAAGGACCATTCTTCCAATAGTTTTGGCTGGGGGGGGGCGCCAACTCTGATTAAGACTAGGCGCTCCACCACGCCAATTATTGGCAAAAATTCACACGTGGAGTAAAGGACGCACAAGTAAAATAATTTTCTCGACCGCAAGAGTGGTTGGGGAAATTATTTCTACTAAAAACGAATTACGAAAATTTCGCGAAAAAGACAGTTGAGATCGAAAATTGCTCGAAATTGCAGAATTCAACTCACGTTCCGTAGAGCTGATGGACTAATAGGTTCCAAAAATGTCACATTCTGAGGAGATCGAGGAATTAAAGGAGAGAGGCGGGCTTTTGTCAAAGCATTGACTAATGTACGCATATCAACATTTTGCAAAAATTGTTGCAATGGAGACTAAAGTAAATTTCGGAGATTTTCAGGAGAATGTTGAGATATTTCTCCCCGAGTTACATCCGCGTACGTAGGAGTAAAAACCGCACAAATTTGATTTGCACGAATCACTTTTTCATACAGAATAAGCTTCGAAAGCCCCTCTAAAAATTTGGGTTTTTCTGACATAGAATTTACCTGCGGTTTATGTTTCTCAGGATACGTACATTCGGTTTTTCCGGGAGGGGGGGGTTTACTGCGGAGGAGTTGCCCTGGAATTTACCATGCTCCCCGCTTGCTGAAAATTTTGCAAGGCTTAAGGGGGGGGCACTTTTTTGCCAATTTTTCGACCATCTCCTATTTTGCTCATTTTCACATATTTTGTAGTCCCCATTTGTCCTCAAAACAAGACAAGTGCGTTTTATGTAATGCTGCTTCTATCGTTCTGTAGAGCCCCTCACAGGTGACCTTGACATGTGTTGAGGTGCTGGTATCGTTTTGTGCAGTGCTTTTGTGGGTATTTTTTGAAACGCCATAAGTTTCGGAATTTTATGAGTTCGAAAGAGCTTTATACATCATTTTAAAGCTTATAATCTGTAGATTTTCATGAGAGTACGAAACAAATAAAAATCCGCAAAAAATAGCTAAAATTTTCTGACATAGTGACATCTGACAGGCTGAGTATAGACCAAAAATTTTTGAACATCCATTTCTCAAAACTGTGGAATCAGCCAAAATTTTTTCATCTGCTGTCCTATAAAGGACATGTGGACCGAGGGACATTTTTTGGATTTGGCTTAGCAGGTCTTAACGGTCAAGAAAATCCATTAAATGTGCGGTGACACGAAATTTCGCAACTTTGCATTGAGTTTTCTCGCAATTGGAGATGTTTTAACTCAAACGAAGAAAAATGTCCCTCCGCAATAGTGCGAATTCTCATTTTGCCAAAAATCACGCGAATCCATTGGGTAGTTTTTGAGAAATCGATGTTCAAAACTAAATAATCGCAGTTTTGCCAAAATGGTTTTTCGACCAAATCTCTAGATTAGAGCAACAAACTCCGGCTAATAGGCATTGATAAAATGTGCAATGAGACTGTGTATCGATCGAGTATAAATAAACCAAAATTGCCCGTACACTTTGGCAGTAATTTTGAAAAAACTGATTTTCTCGAAAACGTCCATGTTTGGACCCAAAAAATCGTTTTTTGCTTATACTGACTTAACCATTAGAGATAACTCAAAAGTTGTAAAGCAAAAATGTTCATTTTTCCGCCCTCTTTCCAGCCATACCAACCAATCTGGTGTCTCGACTATGGGCTGAGAGCATAATGGCAAAAACCAAAAATTTCTTATCTTTGCACCTAAAAATGCGGGACTGGTCTTAGAATGTTAAGGAGCACCGAAATAGTATATTTGAAAAGTTTCATCCACTTCCATAAAGAGTTAAATCCTATAGGGTCAAATTTACACAAAGCGATACCAGCACCTTAAACATAGCAAAATGAAAAAAGTTGTGGCAGAAAAATTTTCGCTGTATGAAAGATACAGCGCTGAAACTTTCCACATATGTCAAGTATATATTGCAGAGTGTAGCTATCTAGTTTAATGCAATTCTGTTGAGTGACGGATTTTTGGCGAATTTTTAGTCAGAATTTTGGAAAATAGGCCATTTTTGGGCCATGAAAAACATGACCTACGGTACCCTTTTGCTTGTTCTGACCGGTTGGCAAAAACTACAGAAACGGCCAATAGATAGCTGCACTTTACGCATAAAACCACGTCTGATGAAAGCATTTGCATGTTTCTATCATCTACAGTAAGCTCAAAAAACTTACCACAAAAACTGCAAATTTTGCTAAAAATGGCCATTTTTCATAATTTTCACATTCTTTTGATAATTTCTCACTCATTATGTGGGAAAAAATCACGAAACTTGGCAGATTAATATAGTCGCCTGTCACATAATGTGGCCAAAACAAATGCAGAAATATTGAACATGACTGCTGCGGCGGCACCTTTGATCTTCATAGGTGAAAAATGCCAATTTTTAAATTTTTCCGATTACAGATTAAATTGGGTATCAATCGATAGCTAATGAAACGAGGAGCAACCTTTCTCAAAGAACTATTGGTCCAAAATGCCGTTTGTGCAATATAAAATGAGTTAATGTTATACTGGGCAGTCCTACAAAGTTTGGTCTGTGCATCACTCAAGCATGCATTGTGAACGCTTGGATAGCTAGCCTTGAGCCGGATCAGCACTAAAATATTACCTCAGTAAAGGCTTTAATTTGGTGTATCGGCCAACGCTGTTCTCGGTCGCGTTCGGTCTCCAACTGACCTTGCAGGACTCATATACTCGGTTCCTGACTTCGATATCCGAAATTTGCTCCCCGACGGCCTCCTCGACCGCCGCCTCTTCCTCGATATCCTCTATTCCAATTTTGATTATTGGAATAGCCATCGTTTTCATAATTTGACTGGTTGCTGTAATAATTCCTGTTTGCTTGAACGGAATTTACCTCGCCAGAAGCTGCACTCGTAGATGGTTGTGCATTTCCGGAGTCCGCTGGCTCACCCTTAGTCGCTTCCAGGACTAAATCCCTTTGAGCATTTAGGATTTTCACTTTTTTGATTTCGTCCTCCAAGGGCTGCAACCTTTTATCCGAATCATCCGAAGTTTCAGAATTTTCGGTGGAAACAAACTTTCGCTTTGGACTTGGGCTTTTTATTCCTTTTTCGGGATTTTTCCGGCTTTTCTGAAGCTTCCGGCTCTGCGGATTCCGTATCACGCTCCTCCTCAAATCGCGAAAGTTGAGTCACAATTTTACGTAATTTTATCATAGGATGACCCCAACTTTCCAAATCTGACAAAAGCGAAACTCCAAGTTTCCGTAAATCGGGTTTTAGACCTTTTCGCAGTTGCTCGAAAATTTTATCGGCTCTGTCATCCTCACTCTCGCCTTGAAAAGCTTTTTTCGCCAGCATTTCCAGTTCAGACATAAGGTCCCGAACATTTTCCTCCTTTTCTGAGTACGTACATAAAATTTTCGAGAGTGTTCTACCGCGGTTTTTTGGACCGATTCATTCAAAGTAGAGTTTGACCATTTCGTCATAAGAAACAGGCATACCCAATGAAGACAGCCTGCGGATGACAAATTCACCGAATTTTGCCTCATAAAATTGCATAAAATTTCTCTCTTCGATAATATTAGCCGTAGCAATGGCTTCAAAAACATCAAACACGGAAGAAAAATACATGGGTAGGGGGTGGGGTAGAAAAGCTTTAACATAACTTCAAAGTTATATACGTATGTCAAAAATTGTCGAAAAAATAACTTCTAGAGCTCACTAATATGGCACAAAACTTCAGATTTTGGACACAAAAACGTAATACTAGGATATACAAGCTTAAAAAGGATCAGAAAAACGCAAAATTTGAAAATTTTGTGAAAATTGGGGGGGGGGGGAGGGAATTTTCGAAAAAGTATCCCAAAATTGTACAAAAATCGCTCAACTACGCAGAAATAAGCCTAGAATCGTAGCGTTCTACGTTCAAGCCAACCCCCATTTAGGCTCACAAACCCACCAAAATACGCAGGAAAATGATTTGGGGGTCGTTTGGGAGAAGTCAAAATTTCGCTAAGTTGGCCTAAAATAGCAAAAGTTTTGAAAATTTTGCATTCAAATTGCCTAAAAATATTTTTACACGCTTGGGGGAAGTTCGAACGATTTCTAAAAACTTAAAATTGAATTAGAAAATCATGAATGAGTTGTGTAATTGGGAGAAAACATACTATATACTATCCCTTAGTTCAGTAGAAAGCGCGACAGCCAACGGGATTACCCACTCACAGGGAGCGACTTTGTGTACAAGAAGAAGTAGTGTTTAACGCCCTTTCATAGGTTGCGTATTGAAGCTTCTATTATTGCTTCCGCAGGTTTTTAAACTTCTGGTCCATCTTTCTCGTACTAACTCCCAGGAACCTTCCCTTCTCGGCTCTGCACCTGCCGAAGCTGCCTGCATCTGCTGCAGCCGCTACACCTGCGGCACTTGCTGCACACCTGCTGCACCTGCAGCTAGTTCTCGAAATATTTCTGACAAATTGTTAACTTTCCGGAAACCTCCTGCACTCACTGCGGACTAACGTGACAGACCCATAAGTCCCCCTCTCCATTCCAGGGGTCTTGCGCGAGGAAGAGGAAAGCCAGCAGACAGCCGAGCCGTGTCCTCAATTTCTATGTCCAGACATTTTCATGTTCTGACAATGTTTCTTTGTGCCTATTTTTTGTCTTCTCTTGTCTGCCTCCTCCTGTCCCCTCCCCCTGTCCTGAGGCATGAGGCTTGAGCGAGGAGTTACTCTGTCACTGATGATGAGGACAGTGACAGAGTAATGCCTTCGGCCAGGCTCCTGTCTACAGGAAGTAGGAGGAAGGAGGAGGGAGCAGGAGTAGGGAGGAGACTGTGGGAGAGAGGAGGGAGGAGGATTGACAGAGGCCAGCAGATAGGGAGTCATGCGCAAGACTACTGTCTGCTGGCTGCTGTCCCTCTTCCTGCTCCTACTGCCTGAGAAGGAGGAACGAGGAGGGAGTAGGATGGACAGAAGCCAGCTGACAGAAGTCTTGCGCGAGGCTTTAATCTGTCTCGGACAGGAACGGGGAGGGTGTAAAAGAAGGGTAGGAGGGATAGAGGCCAGCAGACAGGAGGCCTTCCAGATAGGCTGTAATCTGTCTCGGAGAGGAACGAGGAGGGACACCAGGACTTCTTATTGTTGCTTACTGGCCGCCCGTGACTTTAAATTTTACGCATTTAAAGTAGCATCTTTTGCTACGTTTATGCATACTCAGATTTAAGCTTCATACTTATTACATATAAAAGGAGTTTCGTTAATAATTTTAGTTTTATGGCTTTCAACGTAGTTCCTTACGTATGCACAGAAAGAAAAATTTCTAAAATCCTTGAAGATTTGAATGCACACTGTTTGATATTAGGCACCACGTCATATTCAGACATTTCTTAAACCTTAAACCTTAAACCTTAAACCCTAAACACTAAACCTTAAACCTCAAACCTTAAACCTATTGCCGTGTGAACCGGGCTTTACCCCGAGCTTGGACCTTTTGTTGGCAGTTGTTCAGATGACGGAACTTGTGATGGAAGCACTATCTCTCTTAACTCAGGATTAAGCCTGTAAATATAACATTAAGTGTGAAGCTGAAATTCCAGACAATCATTTAGTTTTAGGAGTTTTGTAGGTCATGGAATTGTGACTGATGTTGGTTCAGAGGATTCTGGGCTGCGTTGCAAAACATCTTCCAGAGGTCAGCCAATTACCAACCAAACTCCTGACATCAGCCTAGTGCATGCGTCAACTCTTCCCTTCACATCAACCCTGTACCCCTACAATTGGGTAGTTTCTGCAAGCTAAGCTAATCTGATGTAGGGAACAATTGGTCAGTTAGCCTAAGCTTAAAGCAATTACAAGCACTCCCCAAGCGAACGCAAACAGACCAGAATTGTACCCTGCACCACGTCAGCTTAGCGTATAGACATTAACTCAGGGAAGAAATACACAGATGGTGCTTCTGCGGTGCGTACTTTGACGCATGCATTAAGTTACCACTTAGGATTTCAAAGGATTTTCTTAAATTAAGGGTGCTGGCATCCACTCCTATATTCTTACTTTTAGATTTGGCTTAGCGCCAGCTACATTTGGGAGAAATCGTTTTGCAATTGCCAATTCAGCTCATGGAAAGCTTCCTTGAAAGAAGCAAATCTTCTAAGATTGACTGAAAATGATATGAAAATGAAAATGAAAAATGATTTGAAAGCCATAAACACTTTATGTGCGCACATCAACACTCTGCCTCTATATCCGTCCAATGATCTCAGCCAGCCTTCTAGCAATCTCAGGTATATTCAGCGGATCTCGCCAACGATTTCAACAATGCACAACTGAACCAATCTAAACTACAACAACCTTAGCTATTCTACATGGAGTTCATTTGCCCTCCAACTATCTCAGCCGTCGGCCAACAGTCCGGATCGGACAGCTGCTGCCAAGAGAAGGCTCTACAGCCAACTGATAGAAACTACTTTGAAACAGGACAACCAACTGATACATGTTACTTCAGAGCAGGCTAAGTTTTGCATAACTATTTGTTGCTGTTGTTAGACTTGTAAACTGTTGTAATTTACCAAATGAAAGTTGAATTTGGTAGGCACGGCGCTTACGTTCATATTTTTTTAAGGCCGACCCTTTTCCAGGCAAGACTGCTATATGTGACCGCGTTAAGGCAAATAAACTACATGGAATCAAAAGCGTCCCTCCTGGCAGGGGAGCTTTGCAGCAGTGCTTAGATAATGAGTAGAGACCACTGACTAGTTGCTGAGTTGAGCTGATTGTTTCATTAAGTAAATCCTAGCTGGAATTACTGCTAAGTCGCCACAGTACATATTTCGGAAAAGTAAAGGCATCCACTTAATCAAACAGTAATGCCTGCCTGACAATATTTCATCTGTCACGGTGAAAATGCCGGAGCAAACATTGTCAGTGAAACAAAACGAAGCCGATATGTGTCTGCAACAAAGACTGAGGGAAGAACTGCATCCACAAAGCGACTAATTAACTCCTGTGTTATATATTATGCGTGTATTGTATTCAGTTTTATATTGTACTATAATTAATGCAGTTCCACACCGGACGTATTGTCCAGGCGGGACCACCCAGACCTTTGTCAATCACGAAAACTGACGCACTATAGCATTCACCCATGTCATCAATTTTCCAAGAGTTAAGGGGCGGCCACCTCTAGGTGGAGCTGCCGCGGTGCACTCATCATACAGGCAGTGATGGGCGTATCGCCAGCCTTGGTAAAGGCCTCGGGTAATTGTAAAAACAATTATTCGTTGGTCAGCTTTCACCCACAGACAAAATTAGAAAATTCAAAATTATAACCGACACTACTCCTAACTGGAGAACCTCCTACTGGATGGGGCGTATCAAGATAAAAATGAAATTGAGATGAAATATGCGTTGAGTTAACTAAACGAATCTAATTCGGACCTGCGGTGGGACTCAAAACCATGGCAAATCAAACCGAGCGAACCCTGTGCTGTCTCAGCTATGTATAGAGCTAATGAGTCGCGTCAAGCTATGCCGGAGTACGCGTACCAATTTACACAAACCAAGGTAGCCTCGAATAGGCCTACGTTATTAGATAGGAAACGGCACACGCCACGAAAAACAACGTTCTTAATAATTTTGAGCATCAAACTAATATATTAATCGATTCCAAAACCAGCTTACCCTCATAAATCTGGAATTTGAATTTTTTTGCCGTACTAGCAGTTGCATATTTTTTGAATAAGTAGATCTCCGTTTACTGAATACAGTTGCTTATACTGTGCATTAATAACAATTAATTGATATGCATTGTTATAGAACATTGTATTTTTATTAAATTATATAACATATATATTATATAACATTATATTATATATTTTTAATAATAGATTAGTCAAGAGAAATCCAATAAAATGGCAACTGACAAAATCAAATGCAACATCTAAGATACAGGTAGATTCACTTAGCACATGCAAAACTTATATACAAAAAATGTTGGAGCTGTATTTGTTTCGAATGTTTTTAGGCTAATCTCATCTTTTTGACCTTTTCAATGAACTCCGTCAAATGCTTGGGTCTAGGAATGCACCAACCGATGGGATAGTCACAGGCATCCACCAGACAATTTAGATTATCCGGAATACAGGCTTCATCCATGGCGGATCCTTCCGGAGAAATACCGGATGGACATCCGACTGGGACGGCAACATTCTTTCGGAGGAAAGACGGCCAAAAGAAAGATGGTATGCCCGAGACTGGTGAGCTGTACATTGGAATTGATGTGTACGGTTCTGTAGATGACTGGATCCATGTTGTAGGTAACTCACTAGGAGTTGCAAATATTGTGCTCGGAAAGAAAGAAGTTAGCTTTTTTGGAAATTCTGTGATCGGTGACCCAGGCGTCGTCACCAAGGGTTGGTAGGCAAAGCATCGCACGGTGTCCAGCCTCGTGTCATCGTCTAAAACCGAAACCCACAGTTTAATAGGTACTTCTGCTTTTTTCGGAGTTAAATGTGGTGTCGCACTAATTATCTGGAATCAGTAACTCTCTGAAGCTATTATCAAAAGATGCGTGTGTACTACTAATTTATTCCTTCCATGATTAGGAAACAGTCAAGAAAGGAAGTTTTGGTTTTTATATTTAAAGAAATTTAGAAATAAAGAAAGAAATAAGAAAGAAATAAATAAGAAAGAAATTAAGAAATAAATTTTAAATTTAATT
>JASAND010002063.1:0-24860 GCA_030248195.1 Trissonchulus latispiculum | reverse complement strand
CTGTCCCTAAGCGGAGTGAGTAGCCGAAATTTCCTCCTTATTGATATTTTTCTGTTTGATTGCTTGCTCAAATGTGCAAGATAGATTAAAAGTCAGACGTTTGTAACGAAAATTAAAAAGCCACTTTCGAACTTGGATCTGCGAGGTAATTGTGGAGAAGCTAGTTATAACTTTCTGGTTTTATTGTTCGAGGCGGATAAAACCAGTCTTAATCGGAAGAGAGAAAGGTGCAAGAATCGTATAACGCTAGTACAAAACATTCTGACAAAATTTTTGATTAAGTGCTGCCTTTTAAATAAAATAATGATAAAGTGATAATAATTTCCCTGTCTGAGAGTGAAGCTGATTTAAAAATATTGTATATGATGCGGGAGACATGGGAGTGCCAGAAGTGTTATTTCAGATTTTTGAGTCAGTAATTAATTTACTAACCAAAGCTATGGACAGCGCCGCTGTTGACTGGATTTACAGGAATAGAGGTGACAGTAGCAGTTGGTACAGCAGCAGTTGGTACTTATGAGTTTCAACTCGTTCAAGCTAAAATTAACTTTATACTGTTGTATAAATGAAGATTTGAAAATGCAAGAGACGTTTCTTATAAGAGATCCGTCGGAAATATCAAACATCAAAATTAACCTTGAAAGTTGGCCAAAATTGGTGTTAATTTTTCAGAAACTTGTTTTTCTTTGGCCTGTACATGTTTGTGACTAAGTTGTTTATAATTCGGAAACATTGTCTGATATTGTGTAGTAACTGCTTGTGTACAACTTCTAAGCACTTGCCCTTTGTAAATTAATAATTGTACAAGTTTTCGCTGCTTTCTGTTTGATCTTAGGATATGGCAATTTCCAGTGCAAAAATTAGAATGAATCGTAATCTGATAAAAAGAAAATAATGTATTGCAATTGTATTATTATGATTATGATTGACTGTTATGAAGGTAATAAGTGTCTTTATTGATCAGCCCGTTCACCGAAAGCTTAAACTGGTTATTTTAATCCTTTAGGGTTAGAATTTGCTTTTTAAACTTTCTGTTGTTATTGTTTATACAGTCCATCAATGTTATCTCGACATGAGCTAAAGATTAAAGAATGAAAAATGCTCCCTCTCGTTTATGAAATCTGAAGCGTGTGCATGTCTGAAGCGTGTGAATGTCTGAACCGTTTACGATTACTCTACCCGACCACTAGAGATGAGCATTTCGGCCCGTCGGCCCGGGCCGGGCCGACTCCATTGGTTAGCAGCGGGCCGGACCGGGCCGAGAAATGTTTTAGCTGCTGCCCGGAGCGGGCCGAAACGGGCCGGATCAACTTTAGAAAATGTTATAAAATCACTAAAATTAGCCATACATTTACTGATTCTTGTTATTTTATGGCAAAATTTAACATTTCGTAGCATAATTTAGCATCTCTCCATTTTGCATTGAAGCCTTTGAAATAATATTGTTAGTAAAATTTTGGAATTTTTTAGCTTGCCGGGCCGGGCCGGGACGAAAACTTTTTGCCAGCGGGCCGGGCCGGGTCGGGCCGAGCAAATTTTGGAGCGGGCCGGGCCTGGCTGGGCCGAAAAAATCCGACCCGTGCTCATCTCTACCGACCACAAAGTTAAAAGCAAAAACTAGAGAGCGATGTGAGCTTGTTTATTTTAAATTGAAACAATAGAATGAAATCAACCCAAATTTGAAGCCACAAATATAGACATACAAGTACAAGAAGAATTATGATAATTTTGAACTGAGGTAACCCAGCAGTACACAAAAGAAGCAAAATGCACAAAAGCAACAAACAACAACCTACTCCCAAGGTATCCTTCACCCAGTCTGAATCTAAGTGTGCGCCTAATTCTCGAAAATGTGCTTTCAGCTAAACTTGCTGGTGCACTTATAACTGAAGTAACAATGGTGGTATGGTCGTTTGTCGGAATTTAATACAATTTCAAATGAACTCAGATTTGCCACGTTTCTATATTTCTACGCTAGCTCAACTATGTCCCAGTGCCAGTATGCGTCAATTATTCAAATTAGTTCGATCAAGGCTTCATACAGCCTTTTCTGAGATACCAATATTTGAAATAAAATTTAATTAATTCTAATACATTTTCGCGTTCCGTAACCATTGCGGATTTTCATCTCGTTAAACTTTTTAATTTCAGAAACGCACAATCATCAGACTACAGTTTTAAAAATGCTTTCATAAGTCTGCGAAGAGCTGACGTATTCTCAGTTGCACGTGCAAATAAAACAATAGGTTGTCTGCGTTAGCTCGTAAGAATGTAGTATTGTGGTTAGACAAACCTAGCGCTTTACAAATCTTTAATCCAGCAAACACATTTTGTGGGAACACGAAAAACGAAGAAGATTTTGAAAAACGTGGTTCTACTTCATAAAAAGGAGCCTTACTAAATTATGAGAAGTTGAAAGTAAATTGAATACGCATTACTGTTTTCCAGACGAACCTCCCAAATTGCTAACCTTAGTTGCTGGCATAATTTTCAAAGTGATACCAAAACGTTTTAGGAAACTATTTCGAAACCTTTCATGAAATAACAAATAAAGATAGAAATTACAAGAATGATTGAACAAATACAAAGACTGGCAATAGGCGTTTAAAATCAAACCTACCCGTTCTACCCTCCCAACCTCTATAATTTCACTGAAACGAAAGTTCTCGAAAAAGTAGTTCATTGTGTATCGGATGCTCTCTGATTTCAAATAAAATGTTTGTATAATTTCGTATGCAAGGTATGTTCCAGCAAAAACCAAGTACGGAATGCATATGGATAACAAAAGGATTGACATACTAACATTTTTGCGCGCTTGTTCTGCAGAATCTTTATCTGTTCTCGATACCAGCTTCTGTGCCCTCATGACGCCAATAATTATCAAGATATTTCCTAACAACAGAAGTAAGGAGCAGACCACAAAAACTGACAACTGAGCTGAAATAATTTTTGGTCTCAGAGAAGACGTCATGTATGGTGCGTATCTCATTCGGTATTCCTGAATTTCAGGCACAAAAACGTCTGTATATTTTCTTGCAAAAATGATATCAGGCAACCACAAAACGCTTGAACATAACACACCAACAATTATTGAAATTGCAAAAATTGCATTGTCATTTACAACTGCAAACTTGACAGGAGCCCACATTGCAACAACGCGCATCGCTGTAGCTGCTATCATTACAAATACACTTATTGTAGTAAAAAACTTTGATATGTGAGTTTTCATTAAATATATCCATATATAAAAGAAGGATTTAAATTTCATTCGGTAAATGAGATGGTGTATAGCGTTAATGAGTATAGGGACCATGCCCAAGAAGTCCAGCACTAACATTGCCTGATGATATTTTGAATTTACAGCTCCTTTAAATTCGTCAATTCCCAGCACCATACTGCCTCCACTCATGCCTATCAAAGAAAGTACCCCAAATGATAGAGCAAGGTCGACATCTCTGATATCATAAAACAACTTGAATTCAAGTTTTAATAAATCACAGTATAGGTTGGTCAGTTCTACAATCTCGCATCCACTAAATCTATCGCGTTTGGCTGCAGGAACAAAGTCTTCGTAGTAAAAGAAAATATAATCGCCCGATTCGTACTCCTGGAGACGTGAACGGCAATGGTGAAATTCATTTCTAATCTTGTCGCCGAAATCACTGCTATTCCTAAAACTACCACATATTAACCATACCTCATAGCATTACCAGAACCTTTGTAGATTGTCAGTTTGTTCCCCGTTCGACGTAGAGTGTTCTGATCTACTGATCTGACTGCGTCAAGTTCAACACATTTTCAGTGTTAAACAGGCATCCTGAGGACAGCCGTTTAGTAAAAGTCATGTGCGGTCAAGCGAAATTAAATACAACTAGTTGGAAGTTTTCGTTATCCCAGCTACGAGCCTCCTGCCGCCAAGTGCTTTCTCACCCGCAAAAATGGAGAATCATGTCCAAATTTCAGATAAAAAATAATTTGAGAACCCTATGTCTGACTCCAGTATATATTGAAATATGAAGGCAATATATTGAAACAATCAAGTGATGGCCGCCAATCAAGGTGAAGCTACTACGACGCACCACCATTTCGTTGTAGAACACCTACAGCAATTGCTATGGCTAAGTCAATGTGTCATCAACCTTCCGGTCACAAATTTATATGTTCTAAGCTGGCACTATGCCAGGCAGGCCAGCTGGTCAAACGTGATCGGACCGTCAGCTGGCTGTCTCGGCCGACCATTGTTAAACGCTAGTCCGAACAACAAATAAATAGCAACCTCACCAGTTTCCATTCATCGTTGGCAAAGTACGAAAATAGTCTTCATAGCCACAGGATATCTTTGTTGCTTGAATGGGATTTAAAATGAGATATAGAACACCAATCAACTTTAAGCGACTTGAAGCCATAGTGGAGAGAGAAAAACAAGATATGATTTGAACCTCTTCTTTAATCTAGCAATGGGATCGCAAATTCTGTCAAATTCAAAAGGTCCAGGTTCAACAAAGACACTAAATGCTTTCTACATAGCAAAATGCTAGGCAATGAAAACTATAGGCGTGAAACTCTTTTGTCGGAATGGATTGTTCTGTGAAATTAGACAGCACAACATCTGTTAAGATATAATGAACTTTCTTATTCCAGACTTGTCGAGATGATACTTTATGAACGCCTTAGTGCATAACTATTTATTGCGACATTTCTAAAGCTGAATTTTCAATTGCACAGGTTTGAGCACGAGAAAATAACTGACAAACATTTTGCCAGAATGAATTCTTACTTGCTAGTGCCATCGTTATCGTCAGTCATCAGTAATAACTTTTTGGGATCCAAATCCGCAACATAATTTTTAAACAACCTTGAGACAGTGTTAGATTATATCTTTCCAACGACAACCACTTCCTGCACGGTGTAATCTCATGTCCTTGTCCACTAACTGCAGTAAGTACGAAAGTACCACTTCCCGTTTGAATTAGCAGAATCCTTGCCAGCTATGGAAAAGTTCGGAGCATTTACCTATGCAAGAGAACATAATTCACTGATGGGTCGACAAGGGTAATGTTACTATTTCATGGAGCCAGACACTCTCAAATAGAAGGGAAGACATGCATCTTTGCATGGCACGAAAGCCGCAGCTAGTACTCAATTTACTATGCACGTGGAACCTAAACAAACGCTAAAATGATCATTTTTGATGCATTTGTACTGCCACCACACGTTAAAAGGTTAAGAACATGCAGAGTTGGAAGTGAATCGCCGTTACCCTCTCTGACCCGCATGTCAATTTTCAAGTCAGTGGATACCCGCGGGTCAAAAGTGGGTAAATAACCTCCATGTTCTTATCAAATCTAACCAAACTTTTGCCAACTTTTACTAAAAAAATTACAATTTACATAAAATTTTCAGTTTTTCTGCTATCCTTTTAATATATGTGTTTTGCACTGTACATTACATATTGCTACTATTAAAGTGAGGTCATATCGGTAACGGGCAGCTTCAGCTATTTTAAGTTAAGTCTTAGATAAACGTATAAAGATTCCATGAAACAATAGCTGCGAATACCTTGCTGTATTGAATGAATGAATGTAATGAATTTAGAACAGTGCAGAAAGCCTTACGGAAGAATGCCCTATATTTAAGTCTAGACCTGGCACTACAATACCGCTGACAAAGTCTTCGCAAAATTCAATTCCGCCAGCCAGTCTTTATGTTTACCCTGCGCGAATCTTGCTGAGTTTGTGTAATCTTTTTGTTTTGGTAGACTCTCTAGTTTGTAAAATTATATGCCCACAGTTGTTCAAAGAAAGCCAATATTGACTATGCCACTTGCATCGTCACCAGCGCAAACACATGGCATCATGTAGATAAGGACTATTCAGATAGAATTGGAGGAAATATGCCATTGTAGCTCCAGTAGCGTGCCCAGTCCTAATGTGTTGCTACTGTTAACTCAGTTGTTTAAGTGTTTACAGCTGCTGATGTGGAACTTTTAAGACAAGTTCATACCATGTGCAAGTTCAAAGAAATCCTATTAACTCTTTTGAAAGCTCGCACAGACATACTAATGTTTTTACACGCCTGTTTGGGTGCTTTCTTGTCAGCTCTTTTTAACTAATTTTTGTGATCGAATAACTGCAGTTATTACTAAACAGTTTCAATCAAGACAATTACAGCGCAGATTACAAATACTGCAGTCTGCATAGCACTCACATGCTTCCTAGGTAACAGCATGATCCAAACAGGAGGCGGTGTTCTTGAATATCTTCTTTGAAGCTTCCAGTGCAGCTACGTGAAAATAGAATGAAAGGGAAAATAAACATACAAACAGAATATCCACAATAATCAGTGTAATACCAAATACTAGGTTCGAGTTAATCAAGCCGAACTTAACGGGTGCCATATTGCAACAACTCTTAGAACCGTAGCAGGCACCAAAATACATACACTGGTATTTGTAAACACTTTTGAGATGTCGTGTCTCATTAAATATATCCAATTATAGAAAAATGCTTTAAACCTTAATTTATACATTAAATGGTGAACACCAGTTATGGCATACGGAATTGTTCCAAAAAGTCTAAGATTAGTATTGCTTGGTGATACTGCGACTTTTATGCAGTTCTAAAGTCCTCCAGTCTTTGGATGACAGGACCTTCTGGCTGAATTGGGGTGGGCTCTATGACCGCTTTCCCCAGCTGATCCTTAATTACATCATCATACGCTTTGAGATGCTTAGTATCTTCTACAGGGGGAGATAACTTGTTTAATGTGATCAAGAGACGACGCTTGGCATTTCCAAGGTTGGTGTCTAGCTCCTTTTCGGAAACTTTCCAGGGCCATCGAACATACTAGTAACAATCCCCTTCGTACGGTAGCAGCCCTTCTAGGGTACCAGTAATGCCGATCCATTGAAATATCTTGTTCATTTGATTGGAGGCCCAGATTCTTGATTACAAAATTGTTGGATATCAGGTTATTCGTCTTTTCTATCTAGGAACAAAAGTTGACTTGTCTTGGTGGATGTGGAAGGTTTTGCTCAGTTTGCTTGAAAATTTCCTGATAGAATTACACCCAAGGGTGAGTAGTAAACAGCCATGGATAGACCAATGGATATGGCCTTAGTAATAGCCTGTGGGCCCATGATTGCATTCCAGTAGTCCATACCTAACAGGACATCAATTGAAACTTCGAACTTCCTGATTGGATGTAGATTCAACGGTTTCGGCTTCTGTAGAAAACTTCTGGTTGAACTGTCAAAGTTCGCCGGGTACAGCGGAAGCAGTAGAGCCATGTCCATAATGGCATAATTGATTTGAAGTTTGAAGCCCCTATCACGTAAGAGTTGAAGCTTGACAACACCAGCTGTGACCTTCTCAGTGACCTTTGCGCTAAATCTAGCGGTATCCAACTGCCCTCTTCTTAGCGATTACAAACTCATGCGTTCAACAACTTTCTGATCAATGCAGGTGAATCCGGCACCTGCATCTAGATAGAGCTGGATGGTATAATTCCTTTCTGAATCTGGTGACTTGGCAGAGCAAGGAAACGAATCCATAGCCACACCATCCTTTTCGCCTATGTCCGCCAGATGTGCCTGCAGCTCTTCGATGGATTCTACAGACTGAGCTGAAGCACTAGCGAGCGGACAACTCTTCTTGGTTCGCCAGATTCTGATAGGTTTTCCGGTATGCGTTGTTGGCCTCTGTCGAATCCTGAAGAATACAGAGTTGTGCCGGTCAGTACTAAAAATTTTACAGAAACGCTCTTTAATCGTTAGAATTACAGTTGTGCTGTTAAGAAATTTCATTGGGACTGACCCGAGCCTGCTAAACTAACCTGCCTGCTTGTTTGTGGGGGGGGGGGGCAGCCGTTATCGTGCACATGATGTCCCAAGCCTAATAACTAAGAGCTTGACGCTTGTCACACTCTTGGTTATTATGCACTCTTGATATCACGCATGTATCAGCGGATCTCAGTAGTCGCATTGGAACTTACCGAATCCAGAAACCTGTTCCGTAAAGAGCAGAGGCGTTGAAATTCACTACGTTGTGCTTTGATTAAGAAACAGCAATATAATTAATAGCAGAAACCAGATAGTAATCACTGTCTTATCAGTTTATGTGTCCCTATTATCGTTTGCTGCTTCCTCTGCCGATATTCCGCCATCATCATCGTCATTCATTTCTGTTAGATTAGTAAGTACGTGAATATCAATGCTTTTGTTCTTATGAATTGCCAATTTATAAGCATCACTGGTGTCTATTTTCTTCAACCAAATCCTTCTTGTAGCGTATTTCTTTTATTATTGATCATTTCGGAAACCAATTTGTTCAGGTTTGTGGCCTGTCGGATCGTCACTTCTCGTAGCAAACCCTGATCAGAGTAGCTGTCATCTTTCTCGGTTTTATCGGTGATTGTTTCTTTACTTACATTGCCTGTCTTTATGAGTCCTCACTTTATGATTGTATAAGCTTTCACGATGTGAATAAGTCTTCATACAAACAGACAGTCATACATTGTCAATACTTACGTCAGTACGTACGGTAAGTATGAAAAATGTCGCCCCTTTTATTAATTTTTGCTTAGCACAGTACTTACATAAGCCTATGCACTTCTGACACCCCACCTTTCGTCCAGTGTCCGCTTTCAATTTCAGTAAGTGTTCTATTAAATATGAGGTGGGCGGGGTGTGAAAAGCATAAGTACTGTCGTAAGCTAAAATTAATAAACAGGGCGACATTTTTCATACTTACCGTAAGTACTTGATGAAATGTATGACTGTCTCAACTCTGCATGAAGACTTATTCGCATCGTTAAAGCTATACAATGTCATGAAGTGAGGACTCATCATGCAGACAATATAAGTAACGAAACAATCACCGATAAAACCGAGAAAGATGACAGCGACTCTGATCAGAGTTCGACTAAGAGCAGTGACGATCCGACAGACCACAAACCTGAACAAATCGGTGCTTTTTGGAATGACTTAAAATCTGAAGCCGTAGACAGACATCGACCCAAGTTTAAGAGGCTTTTAAGAGAATATGAAGAAGACGGCTATTCCACAGCAGGGTCTCGACTTGAAGCATTAGCCCATTTGATGCCACGTATCCGCCAGACTCTCAATTTTCTATTAAACGTATTTGCACAATTTACTACTTTCCGAAATTATCCAACAATAAAAATACGCAACAAAAAGGATTTGATTGAAGAAGATAAAGGTATAGACACCAGCAATGCTTATAAATTGGCAATTCAGAAGACAAAAGCATTGATATTCACATACTTACTAATCTAACAGAAATGAATGACGAAGAAGATGACGGAATATAGGCAGAGGAAGCAGAAAACGATAACAGGGACACATAAACTGATAAAACAGTGGTTACTATCTGGTTTCTGCTATTAATTATATTGCTGTTTCTTAATCAAAGTACAACGTAGTGAATTTAAACGCCTCTGCTCTTTAAGGAACAGGTTTCTGGATTCGGTAAGTTCCAATGCGACTAGTAAGATCTGCTGATAAATACATGCGTGATATTAACCCTTTAATGCCGGGAAGGGCCATATGGCCCAAGTGGTGATTTTCGTCATTTTATTTTTGGGACAGGGTCCAGTTGCCGGTTGGCAGTTTGGAAACTTGCTCCTTTTTTCTTCAACGCGTTCACCCTATTTTCCGAAAATATTTCCACACCTGCTTGAAAAATCGAGTTTCTATAGCATTCCGCCGGCAATGAAAATTTTGATGATTTCAAGCCATGTTCGAGCACTGCATTCAAACGAATCCAAAGCCGGCGGTAGTTCGTCAGCGGAAAAGCCGTTTCACCAGGTGATAGGGGAGATTCTGCGCATTAAAATAGCGTATAGTCTATTCTGCCTCAGAATCAACTCTTGCTCCTAGAAATCAATTAGTTAATTTTCTGCAATGGAACTTTATCAAAAATTCGCACTTTTGCCGACTTTGACGGCTTCTAACTTTTTCTGGGTGCATCGGGGACCCTTCAATGCTTGCATACGAAATGTAGAGCAATCAATTCTCTATCGATTGGTGGTAATCCAATCTCTCTACGTGCTCCCAGTAAAAAACGGCAGCCAAAAATGTGAAATCGGTCATTTTCAGCCGTTAGTCCGGAGGAAATTCAGGCATTAAAGGGTTAAGGTTAAGAGAAGTACAGAAATAACAACTAGCTGGTTTTGTACTTTTACTTTGAATGTTTACTTTGAAATTGCAGTAAATTTGGTTTGCGTTCTTTAGAAAATGATTTAGACATTTTGAACGTGTAACAATTTTGAAAAAGTTAGACGTTTTATCTCGTCGTTAGACGTTTCGTCGGTAGACGTTATGAACGTTTGACGTTTTGACTTTAGACGTTTTGATAGGGAACCCAATAATTTTTATATCATTATGTTGCGTAGACCGAGATCGTTTTAACGATCTAAAAATTATATGGTTTGTTTCAGGCAATCTCTTACAAAAGCGGCAATAAAACATACTTTCCACGAAAATTCTAGGAATTTCATGAATTTCTTCAAAACGCCTTATATTCTTGCCGGATTTGTAAAAGACGCCTGAACCAATCCACACAATTTTTTCATCGTTAAAAAGATCTCGCTCTACGCAATATAATGATTTAAAAAGAGAATATTGCTGTACGATTTTTCTAGCTCAAGTTACTAGCATTTAATTCACAGAAAACGCCCGTTTTTGAAAAATGTCAGCATTGTATGTTTACATGCTGAGAAGCCCCCCGTGAGATTGCGGCCTGCATGGTTCGAGCATATTGCTAGCTTATTCTATTGGGAAGTGTTGAGTGTCTCGCTCTTCCTATTATAAATTCCTGGTGTTATTAATAGTGAATAATAGATAAGAGTGTGTCAGCTGGCTGGATCTCTTATATCAGCTCTCGAGCCATTCTCTTCACGCTAACGGCCATTTAATTCGTCCCCCCCCCCCACACAAAACAGATCCATCATATTTTCAACTGACGAAAGATAGGTCACCTTTGCGGGGGGTGGAGAAAAAGTGAGCATACGCAATTGCGTACTGGTTGCGGGTGGTCCACTAAGTAAGCAATTGGGAGAGGGTGGGCGCATGGTGATGTGAGAGCATGGCGCGAGAGCTGATAACACAGAGCCTGCCAGCTGTCACATTCCTATCTATTATGTACTCTTGGTGATATTAAGGTTAAGAGAAGTGCAGCAATAACTACAAACTGGTTTTGTACGTATGACGTTACTGCTTCGAAATCTTAAATAAAATGGGAATTTGTGTCCCTTACTTGTTTTGAAAACAGCTTCTATGATCTGTAGCTAGCTATCTTACGGTTTTATCTTAAAGCAGTTAACTTTGTAGTTAACGTTGTTAAAGATTGTAGTAAATCTAATTCACTAAAGATCTGCTTGTCTGAACTGCAACTATAACTCCTAACTGGTTTTGTGCGAATAGTGTGGCTGTTATTATTGGTTTAATGTTTGCAGTAAATTGCAAATGGAATGGAATGCCTTGCCGTGTGGCAAGATCTGTCGATGAACAAATACAAGCCAGTAACAACTAGCTAGTTTTATACGTATGATGTTGCCGTTTTGAAATAGTTGCAAATATGTTGCAAATGGCAACGTGGGTTTAGACAATTTTGGAATATAGTGGAACTGCATTCCAATTAAATAATGCGAGGAATGTAGAACTGCATTCCATTTGAGGAATGTAGTAGGACTGTATTCCATTTGAGGAATGTAGTAAGACTGCTTAGAGGAATGTGGTACAACTGTGTCTACTACTCCTGGGTCTCATCCAAGGAATCTCACTATGATGGCTTACTCAGAATCTTTTGATAGACGCACAGGTAAGGAAACCTCTGTATTTGGCATAACGGATGCTCTGCTACCAAAGATTGTTGGAAAAGGGGAAACACAGAAACTAGTTTTTATATCATAGAAATTTAGCTGGATCAAAACTCATAGCTAACTGTCCTTTTTCTAGTAAATAGATACTAATTTTTGACAGGTTAGTCATCAGGATTTTTCTAGAATAGTTTGAAATATTTCTTCAGCAAACAAACATCCCCATCCCCGAACAATTTTTTTAAAGGTTAGAGAGGACCTTATGTCCTGACCCACTGCTTCCGAACGTTTTTCATGTAAAAGTAACGTTTTTGAAACATCCAAACAGTTTCGATGTTTGCAATTTATCTCGTGCTTGTAAAAAGTACCCCCCGAAAGCTGTCTTGACCACGCCGCACCTTACTTTGACATTTCTCATAATTGTAGCTTATGCATATGGTATATTCGTATGCAGACTGTTATTTAGACGACCATTACCATTGCGCGCAAGTTTAGATGCCACCATACTTTGCAGACATATGAAAATAACGGAATCTGGACGAGCTTTCCAATGTTTCCTTGGGTCGTTTCACAAAAAACTTAAACTGCTTAACTTAAACGACTTCACTTAAACTACATAAACTTCTTTAAAAATTCGTTTCATTAATAAACGGCTTAAACTACTTAAACTACTTAAACGGCTTAGCGGCTTAAACGACTTAACTTAAACGACTTAATTTAAGTAGTTTAAGTAGTTTAAGTCATTTATTTATGAAACGATTTTTTAAGAAGTTTAAGTTAAGTCGTTTAAGTTAAGTCGTTAAAGCCGACTTTTAATGAAACGAATGTTACAATAACGTCAAAATGGTAGTTTAAAGGAGCTGATCCGGTATTTGCAGCAAACTTTGGATGCCTGTAAATTACTCATTCTTGGTGGTTCTACGATAATTTTGATATCGCTGTAAAGCTTGGAATGTGCTTGTTACAACTGCGCAGAGTACAGCTGTCTTAGTTTAGCAGATCTATTTGGACATGAGGTTGTATGAAAACAATTTTGAACATGGATTTCTCCAAGTGTCGAAAGGTATAGCTAAGTTAAAGAAAAGCCACCAGTTCCAGCTTCGAAAGAAACGTCTTCCCGAGGATAATCATTTATGAAATTGTTTAACGAGCAAATAAGCTCAATATTTTGAGAAAATTGTAAATTTTAATTTTCGTAAAAATTTTTAAGTTCTGGTGAATTAAGGTTAATTACATTTCAAAAGCGCATATTCAACTAAAGTCTAGCAAACTTAAACTGGACCAAAAGAGTGAATTTTGTGGAGAGTTTATTATTCAAGTTAAGTATGACAATGTATATATTTTCTGAAAGCTCAGAAATCAGAGATTTCAAAAATTCTAAAAAATTTTCAAATTTTCAAATTTGAAATTTCATAAATTTTGAAAACTGTGGGGAAAGAAAAAATAAAGGAAAAATAGTCGAGTTTGGTATCAAATGAAAGGTCTCGTTCAGGAGAACGCGAATATGTATCAATTAAGCGGATTTGGGGCGGCATGTGGTTCCAGCGGGCCCATATCCCGAAAAATAAAAGTTGCTCCGATAGCTACAAACTTGGGCTCATTTGAAAGCTCTCATCACGCTGAGTAAAAGTTATAATTGGGTCATCGCTCAAAAATGCTGTCTGTGAAAGTTATCCCTCTTTAAACCCTAAAAATGGGCTGTTTGGGCACTTTCGGAGGATTTAATCCAGGCTAGCGAAAGCTGTGAGCTGAATCAAGTCAAGCCACTGTGCTACATTGTGCGTCTCATCATTATACACAAGCATGCAAAATTGCAGCTTTGGATCTTTTCGCATGCGTAAGATAAGCTAATTTAAACGAACTTCAAAGGAAACGACAAGGCGGCGCGTTTGTAGTTAGTTTAAATTAGCTTATCTTACGCATGCGTAAAGATCCAAAGCTGCAATTCTTGCATGCTTATGTATAATGATGAGACGCATAATGTAGCACAGTGGCTTTGACTGGATTCAGCTCACAGCTTTTCTAGCCTGGATTAAACTCTCCAAAAGTGCCCAAACAGCCCATTTTTTGGGTTTAAAGAGGGATAACTCCACAGACAGCATTTTTGAGCGATGACCCAATTATAACTTTTACTCAGCGTGATGAGAGCTTTCAAATGAGCCCAAGTTTGTAGCGATCGGAGCAATTTTTATTTTTCGGGATATGGGCCCGCTGGAACCACATGCCGCCCCAAATCCGCATAATTGATACATATTCGCGTTCTCCTGAACGAGACCTTTCATTTGATACCAAACTCGACTATTTTTCCTTTATTTTTTCTTTTCCCACAGTTTTCAAAATTTATGAAATTTCACATTTGAAAATTTGAAAATTTTTTAGAATTTTTGAAATCTCTGATTTCTGAGCTTTCAGAAAATATATACATTGTCATACTTAACTTGAATAATAAACTCTCCACAAAATTCACTCTTTTGGTCCAGTTTAAGTTTGCTAGACTATAGTATATGCGCTTTTCGGGATAGAGAATTTTTGAGCACACCCCTTATAATTTCAACAATGATGTGGCAACTTTGATTAAATTTCAACAAGCAAATGTACCTTAAAAGATACGGACCAGCATTTAAACTGCTGCTTCCTTTGTGCAGTGTATTTAACTATAATTAGGTTGATGCCACTAATAAAATTTCTAATAATTACCAAAAATAAGTCTTAGGCTTTCGTATTATGGCATCAAAAACCCTAGACTTTCGGAAATCAAATTAGGGTTGCTCTCGCAGCCGCTTTTTGGCTAAAGCCAGAAGCTTGTCAAAGTTAAAAAGTGTAGACAATATCCAGGTTACGCATACATTTAGCCAATTTCTCCATTACGAAAAACTACTTCTTACTAATTAAAAATGGTCCCCCAGCTATTGGACAGAGGTATCGAACGATGTAAATGATGACTCGGCCAAAAATTACTTTCACCGGTAAAAAATTCTCAAACTTCACTTCTTCTGAAAATCGTCTGTTTAATCATAGACAACCAAAACCAATATTAATTTCACCAAAAGGAATGTCGCCAAAAGTATGCACCACGATAAGCAACCATATGTATTTGTTATACATGTTGTGAAAATTTTTAGTACATGCTAAAATTGTTCTGTGCTAGAGCCAGAGGAAGCGCTAACTCAGAGCCTTCTTATTTTCTTGCACGTCAGCTTGTTAATTGTGTAAAAACAATCGGTTTTCTATTGTGACAACATGTTTGAGCAAATCAAGCTTTGCTATATTCATTTAGAAGGCTTCTTTTTCATTTCGAAGCTGATACTAGCAAACTTAGACAAAAAAGTTACTGTTTGAAGTATTAGCGGATTTTCAAAAATAGTTACGCTTGCAACGCTATTGTAGATTTAAAGTAATCGTTAAGAGCTTTCGAACGATGTAAAAACGGCTTTACAACTCCCACAATTGCGTAAGTTATGAAGCTTTCTAAATGTTCACTTAATGGACACATTTTCGTTTAGGTCGTTTAAGCCCCGTAAACCTACGGAGCTTAAAAATGACTGATTTTGAACTGCAGTTAAGTGGTCTACTTAAACTATTTAAACTAAGTACTTTTTATGAAAGCAGTTCTACTTAAACGGCTTAAAGTTTAAGTCGCTGAAAGTTTAAGTAGACCTGTATTTGTGAAACGCCACTTTACTTAAAGTTTAAGTAGCTGGTTTTTTGTGAAAGGGGGTCTACTTAAACGACTTAAGTTAAGTCGTTTAAGTCGTTTAAGTCGTTTAAGTTGAAATTGGTTTCACAAAAACGACTTCGTTTAAGTTAAGCCGTTTAAGTACTTTTTGTGAATCGACCCCTTGTCATAACTGCAGTATTTTTATCAAAACTTAACTCCCATTGAAGGGGGACGCCGTATCCTGTTTACAACGGTTTTGCAAGATTGCTAGACACTGACTGCATCATGTCTTATAGCCATGTTCCGCGGAAAATGATGGCAGCTTTTGCTATACCTCCAGCCATAGCCTGCAGGTTATACTCCGAGATACAACGTAGTAGTTAGTGAACTAGCGTGACTAATACGTGCTACTACGTACCAGTACCGCCTCAGGAGCACAGAAATACTATTAAGCCTTCATACTGTTGTAATCAAAAGAACCCGGTGTCCATATCTTGGAAAACCATCTACAAAAAACCCTGTACCCATTCATGCCCGCTGTTCCCTAAGTGGGAACATTCAAAATTTGATGTGCTACGGTAACATAATCGAGTTTGGTAACTTATTAGATACGCAGAACAAAACTTAGTTTATTTCAGAGAAAATAGGACAATTTAGTTTAATTTAATCAAATAATCAAAATGTGCACGTGTACAATTATATATAATTATAAATTAAAATCAAAATATATACCCCAATCCCTTTGACCAACCGCTAATCTAACCATCCAGAGCATTGGAATCTTCAATTTGGGCTTCCAATTTGGGTTCGGAAAAGTGACCGAAAATGAAGAAAATTCCCTCCCTTAAATATTAGCTAAACTAATTTGGATATTACGAAAATTCGGAATTTCTAATTTGCATATTATTTCTGAAGTTCCTATAATTTTCAAACAAGAAAAAAGCACCCTCAGAACGTAGCTAAAGTTTTTGAACAACAATAAGATTTCCTGAACTTCAGAACTAATAATCCGGAACCTTCGACGATGATTCCCAATCCTCCGACGAAAGTATAGAAGAAACTTTCAATCAATCAATCCGAAGATTGCAGGTTCGAGTCCTGTCACGGTCGCCACTCTTATGGGAAATTTGGTTTGGTAAAAGACGAAAGATTGTTAGGTTCGTGATGAGCGTGTGATTTTGAAGCTAAAGAAATGAATTCAAACGAAAGTAAGTTTATTCCAGACAGCAGAAATTTCACAAACGAATTCCAAAACAACACCGTGTACATAAGGTAACTTACCCCCAACCCCCCATACCAACCTCTAACCTTGATCCTCCTGAGCATCGGTTTCTTCAAATTCGAGATCCAATTTGGGTTCGGAAAGTGACCGAAAATAAAGAAAATACCCTCCCTTAAATATTGGCTAAACTAATTTGCATATTACAAAAATGCCGAATTTCTATTTTGCATAGTTGTTCCGAAGTTCGTAGACTTTTGTAAACAAGGAAATTTCCACACTAGCGAGCGACATAGAAACTGGGTTCACTCAATATTGAGTTTATTGTTATTTTATTATTATTGAATATTGAGATATTAAATTCACTTGGTATCGGTAAAATTCAAGAGTTTGTGGCAGCAGCAGGCTGGATGGCAATGAGAATGGAACCAATTCAGAATAAACTGTTCATATTAGTAAACAATATGATTGATGGAAAAATTGAAACCACAAACTATACATAAAAAGTGCTTGTTCCCATAACGGGAACAGTGGGCAAAAACGGGTTACATTTTTGGGTCGCAAAGAGGCTAAAGTGCGGCCCGATGCCGCAAACTTCCTAACTGCGGCCCGTCGGCCTTGGCAGCAAATTGCCTAAACTGCAGCCAAAACATCCTTGGCCGCAAACTGCCTAAAATGCGGACCGAACAGTCTTCGGGCCGCAAAATGCCTAAAATGTGGCCCGAACTGTGTTTTGGGCCGCAAACTGCCTAAAATGGGGCCCGAACCATCTTTGCACTCTTAGAAATGTTCCTGTAGAAACTACAGGAATCATTTTTGTAGATGATAAGTACAAAAGCTTTTGTAGAAAATACAGGTTGAGTCTTGTAATTTCTACAGGTCATCGTTGGTAGTTTTTACCGGACATACTTTGGTAGAATGGATTACAAGTTAGACCAGTATTCAGTACTAATGAAACCTGTAGTTTTCACTGGTTTGCAGGTTTGATCACAGGAAAGTACTCGATACGCTGATAACGCAAATTTTGTAAATAAGGGCGACAGTGGTCATAATTTTTGAAGACTGAAATTTTTGAATTTTTTCAAATTTTCAGTCTTCCAACACCCAGTGGGTGACTTTTTTGTAACGGCCGCTCCCTGCCGAAAATTTTTTGGGAGCGGCCGCCCCCCACACCTGCCCCCTCCCTTCTGAAATAACAGGTCGCTCCAGTAAAATTTACAGGTTTTGTCTTGTAAAAAATACAGGTTTGGTATCTGATATAGGATTGTAAAAAAAGTCAAAACTACAGGTTTCTTTAGTATTTTCTACAGGAAATTCCTGTAATAAAAACTACAGGTTTGCTTAGTATTTTCTACAGGAAACTCCTGTAATGTTTGCTATTCCAGAGACCGGTAAAAAATACAAAAGTTACTTTTGTGGAAAATACAGGAAGCTCCGCTAGTGACTGACCACACAGGAGCACTTTTGTAGAGAACTACAAGAATTCCTGCAATTTCTACAGGAGTCTTTTTAAGAGTGTGGGCAGCAAACTGCCTAAAATGCGTACCAAACTGTCTTCGGGCCGCAAATTTCCTAAAATGTGGCCCGAACTGTCTTTGGGCCGCAAAATGTCTAAACTCCTATCTTTGGTCACTCGGACAACCAGCCGTGCATTTGGGGGGATAATTTGGGAGCGTTTTAGATTAGAAAGGAAATAGTCCAAAATGCTACTGGAGAAATGCAAGCTCGTCCTCCCCTACCATAGTTTCCCTGGAAGGGTCTGGGGGTAGGTAAATTTTTGAAATTTGTCTTAAGTAACACCTAAATACTAAATAGTTTTTTTCCAAAGATTTTCCAAATTTTGCTTTAAAAATTCACTAAAAATCCTTCATTCAACAAAATCGCACCAAAGGAGACAGCGGCACTCTGTATGTTCTTAACGCCTATGTACAGAGGAAAAGCAGCATATCTCGCGAAAGCTTTCCAATAGTACAGACCGCGTAAACAAACATGACAAATGCCAAAACAACGATATATTTTCATTAATCTGCAGAACGAACGGTGGAGGAATCTAAATTGTTTGGGCCGCATTTTAGGCAGTTTGCGGCCCAAAGACAGTTCGGCCGCATTTTAGGCATTTTGCGGCCAAGGATGACGGGTCGCATTTTAGGCGATTTGCTACCAAGGATGACGGGCCGCAGTTTAGGAAGTTTGTGGTCCCGGGCCGCATTTTAGGTTTTTGGGCCGGCCCGTAGCTTAGGAAGCACCCTCCAAAATTGAAACACAGATTGATTTAGCTATATGCTATATGCAGATTTAGCTACCGTTCAAGCTTCGGTTTCAGTCTCCAATTCGTCAATAAAATAAAATAAAATTCTAATTTGAGTTCCAGAAACATCCAATAATCCAAGAAGTTACAGTTTCTGTTTCGGAGAACATAACCCTTTTTATCCTGCGGTTGTTTCTGAACAACCAAATATTATTGGCATGTACAAGGCGCACATGACGAGATTAGCCAATGAAATTTCAGTCGTTTCTAGACAACAACAGGCTGCAACAATATAAATATAGACCGGTCTTGAAACTGTTGTTAGGTGGGCGGGGGCAGCAACAAGTGTTGGAGAGTCTGCCAGGATGGTTCGCCCGCCGTTAACGTTCCTCTTCCTTCCCCCCCCCCCACCCCCCTCCTCTTTTTTCATCTTAGTTTTCTTTCCTGGTGGTCTTTTAATTTAAATTCCGTATGCCGGTCCTTGCTTCTTCCCTCCCGTTTCCATTCTTTTCATTTTCTTTTTGGGGGATGTCCAGGTCCTGCTAGTACCTACATATGTAGTGTTGTTCACCGGCCCCAGTTTGCCGAGCCGTTTTATTAGTATTACGCATTAGTAAACCCAAAATGAACTTTCATGGGTCGATTAGCTGTAAGTTCAAGTGCAACATTAGCTATTGTTAGAAGCTTTTCATTTCATAATTTTCAGATAATGGTCACTAATTTGTGACCACACACTGGAGCTATAAAGCTTATGTATCTTGTAGATTGTAAGTAAGATTTTTTGTTAAGTATTAATTCATCCAAAAAAGGAATAAGAATAAATCACTCAAACAGCTTATATTTAGCAGATTTAAACACATAATTTACCACTGACTAAAACGTTGGAAGTTGGCAAAGCTTTACTTATACCAAACCAGGGTCTGTCTGCCGCAGTAGCAAAGTAACTAAAATAGTTCCTCCTGAAACTTACAAATGTTTGTTGTTTGTCTGAAGACAATTTGTCGCTAGCCAATCCATAACTTTTTGCAGACAAAGAAAACCTTTATAAAGTTTATCATTTCGCAACCTGCTTGCTAATAGCATTTGAATAGTAGAATTATGTTTTAAACTTGTATATATATATATATATATATATATATATATATATATATATATATATCCATATTTTGCTTCGAATGTCTCGCTTCTGATATGTATGCATGTTGTATGTATGTGTGTATAAGCTCCGAAGAAGACAACAGTGTGTGAACAAAGGAAGCCACAAGTCACAAAGAAAAAATCAATATTTTTCAGCAATGACAAACTACTCAAATAGCCCGGAAAGCCCGAGAGGCCCGAGCGGCCCGAATGGCCTGAGCGGCCCGAACGGCCCAAGTGGCCCGAGTCGGGCCGGGCTCAACAGAGAACTCGGGCTGGGCTCGGGCCGGGCCGTCTCATTAAAAACTCGGGCAGGGCCGGCCCGAGCCCGAAGCCCGCTTCACG
The DNA here is from genome assembly GCA_030248195.1 of Trissonchulus latispiculum. Classification (NCBI taxonomy): domain Eukaryota; kingdom Metazoa; phylum Nematoda; class Enoplea; order Enoplida; family Ironidae; genus Trissonchulus; species Trissonchulus latispiculum. Next base: position 4,415 of record JASAND010002063.1, on the reverse strand, counting down.
GCCCTGGCACAACCCTACTATGACATATGTTTGCTCTAGGTTTTCTTGAAATGTCTGTAATAGTATAGCTGTAGCATTTTTTAAATTTATGCAGAAATTAGTTGCAAAACCAATAATTTATCCGTCTGCGAAATTTTGCAGGATCTAATATGAGAACTTGTCTAAAAACACGGAGTACTTTAAAAATTTGGTTTTCATTACGTAGTGAGTTAAATTAAATTATTCATTTAGCTTCAACGTTTACCTTGGTTGCGAAAATAAACTGCAAACCATATTGTACTAAATAGACGGATTCTCTGATCAAATCCACCAGATTTTCTGTTTCATCTTCCCACCGCGTCCCACTTGTCCGAACTGCCTTTTCCCAATCCCACTTGCAGTATGTGCCCTTACAGTTGATGTAGCATTGATATTTTATTACAGGCGTAATCCCGTAAAGGACCCCATGTTTTGAAGGCGTTCGTCAATGCCAAATAACTGTAGATAATAATAACTATAAAAGTATATATGTTGTAGTGGTATTGACTCTTATGGACGTTGCAATTGAGCTTATGCTTGTTAGCAGTTTGAAATGTAACCTTTCATAATTAAGTTTCAACTATCGGAGAGAAAGTATTGACCAATTCGACCGGCCAACGCCCTGGCAAATGCAACTTGGGCTTGCCGACCACTCTCACAGGCTAACACTTAATTGCAGCCGTTCAACATTAGTGTTGATCCTCTGAACGGGTAAATTTGCCTCTGTAGGGAATCGAACCCGTAGCATCCGGGATTCGGCTTAAGTCACCAAAGCTCTACCGATTCCATAAAATAAACAACTCAAGCTTCAGACTTAGAACTATTACTCCACATAGGACTAATACGTAGAAATTCGTGGAAAAAGAAAGACTAGCTAGAAACTGTTCCATTCCAATGCTTGCATGTTGGAAGGCAGTTTGCATCAAAAGTACTATGCTGGTGATATGATATCCAGCTCTCTGGATATATTTAACTCCATAATTCTTAGTTAAACCACTGGCACACTACCCGACTTTATTAACAAGAACTAACACAGTCACAATAATAGCATATCAGACTTTTTATAATTTATATATATATATATATATATATATATATATATATATATATATATATATATATATATATATATATAATTTGAACTCAAATTCAAAACTTTTAAATTTTTGATATATACTACAGAATCAAACGGAAAGGAATTTTTACGCAAACATTGGCTAACAGCATCACAGCAAAGCCCGGCGTGCGCACAAACAAAGGTTCCTAATTCAATTACGTACGTTATTCGATTATTTCAACAAATATTTTCAAGTGCTGGTTTCTCAGTGAAAACTGAAAAAAACAGCATTAATCCATTATGGCATGGCATACAAAAATAGGACCCCTTAAACAATGAAGAGGTCCTTTGACAAGACAGCAATAAAATATGAAATCGAATTAACTCTTTCAACAACATATTTGTAACAACGAACGAAAACATTAAAAGTACGCACGTACGCAGAGTTTACAAAACACTTTTGACATGATGAAACTGTTTAGCAGAGGTCAACATTTGCCAGCAACAAAACAAAAAACAACAAGTAAGAGTTAATCGTAAACAAAACAAGCAGTTTGTGGTGTTCCGCGTATCTCATGCATTTCAGAAATTTCCGTTAAGTGTATTCAGCCCCCCCACGTTTTGTGCTTCCCCCTCACTCACTATAAGGTGCCCAAAAATGCCAACTTTTAAGGATTTTTGGTCAAAATTTTAAAAATTTTGCCGACTTCATCTGAATTTTTTGGTCAAAAATCGTACATTTTGGTACTAAAACTTGATTTTTGAGCACTTTCGTTCGAGCTTAGTTATAGCAGTATACGTAGAAAACACAATTTTCAAGGTATTTTATGCATTTTTAGTCCCTTTTATCTACCCCCACTTTAGGTCTTCCTCCCCTCCACAAGGCTTGGCTGGGGTCCCAGAGAATTGTGCTTTGCAGCAGAAACTAGACGTGAAAAACAATATATATGCAAAATCTTACAATCACAAATACAGTTATTCTGTTGAAATTCTGCAAAAAACACAATCCACAAAAAGGAAGGTGCACATCATTAAACCTATGGCATTAATCATCAAATAATAAACCTAATTTTATGAAAAATTTATCAATATGGAGCGTCACTATTTTTTCACCACCCCAACAGCCGCCGGACGTATGACCCGATCATGCAGCTGGTAGCCAACTTTGGCCACCTGGGCAATCGTGCCCGGCTGCTTGCTCGGATCAGGAACCTGAAACAGAGCATCATGAAAGTTGGGATCAAACCGCTCGTTGGGGGCTGGACTGATCTGCCTCAAGCCATGTTTGGCAAAAACCTTCTGCAGCACATCCTCCGTCATCCGTAGACCCTCCTGCATGGCGCCCAGGCTGGCTGGCGTCGTGGGTGGTCCTGAGCCGGATGAACTACCCGCATCGCTGCCGGCGGCCGGGAGGGCTTCGTGTGCCAGTCGCAGTAGGTCCGCCACTTCTAGGAGGTCCTTACAGAAGCCTTGGATGCCGAAGGCTTTGGCCTCCTCAATCTGCCGGGTCAGGCGAGAGCGCAGATTCTCCGTTTCGGCCAGCGCTCGTTTATACTTGTCCTCTAGGCTGGCAATCTTTTCCTGAAACACAATAAATGCGACATGATGATCCAAAACTGCACACAATATTACGTATTATGTAGGGGCGCGATAGCGCCCCTACATAATATGGGTATAAAGGCGTCTGCGCGGCCCCCTGGAGACAGTGTTGGCCTGGTGCCAGCTAATTAGAGGTCTGGGAGGGGTAAAAATGTTACCATCGTAAAGTACTCGAGTAGTACTACAAGTATATACCACCATACTTTTGGTTAAAATTCCGAACTTCGAAATTTTGCACTAGGCGGGAGTTACCGTGCGTTTGTTTTTTTTCCTCGGTTAATAACGCTTTTCGGAAGTGCTTATGTCAGCGCAGTGTTGGAACGATATGGGCATTTTGGTCCTATACTACTATTATATGTTGGTAGGCAGGGTCCTCCCATGCAACCTTTTTTTGGTCATTTTGGCACCTGGCCAATTTTGGCTCTGTGCCAAGGCCCCAAAGTCGTACTTTCGCTATTTTGGCACTTCGGTTGTGATCGACTTTTTTTCACAGGCTAGCAGCTAGATCGGTTTGGTTTATTTTATTTGAATATTTCGGACTATGCGCGGAATGTAACGAGGGGGATTTTTTAATTTCGCTCTGTAGCTTTCAGGAGATGGGCCCAAACTTTGCATTTTTTCACCTGTTTTCACAAAAAGTTTCTAAGTCCCACTTTTACTAGAAATGGCCTAAAAGCAGGGTTTTTTCAAATTCGGACCCGTGCTTTTCAGTGTGTTTTTCTAAGAAAAAGTGTGTTTTTCTAAGAAAATTTGTGTTTTTTATAAAAATTGATTTTTCGCGTTTTAAATGCGTTTACGACTATTTTTACTACATATAGCCTATTCCTAGTTGGTTTTTGTCGTTCTAGCAATAAAAGTCAATAGATACTGACGTGTATGGTCGATTTAAAAAATCGAAAAAATCGGTCATCGAAAAAAAGGAAGAAAAGCGTATTTGCAACGGGGGGTCTGGGGCGGAGCCCCCAGAAGCTGAAAATTTTTAAAAATCGGTAAAAAACCACAATGGAAACAATTGAACCTTTTGATTTTGTAAACCATATTTTCTTTTGAAACGGTGCTAGAGATTTAATGCAGCTTAAAGTAAATAATGTGGTAAACTAATATAATAATAAGTATGTACGTATATATATACTTATACATATACTAGAGGATTACAAAAGAAAAAGGACACAAGCACAGAGGTAGGACGCCAAAGCTTTGAAATAATGAATGAAAAGACAAGCGCGCCGCAGGCGCAAAATTTTTTCAAGAAACGGTATTCTGTAGTTCAAAACTGTTAAAGAAATTAGTAAAATTTTGCTTCTGAATCTCAAAATTTCGGTGTGTTTTTAAGTGTGTTTTTCTAAGAAAAAGTGTGTTTTTCTAAGAAAAAGTGTGCGAAAACACAGTAAAAAACACAAAAAAACCATGCCTAAAAGTGGCGTTTTTCGGCGTTGGGGTGGTACCCATATATAGTAAATCGGGGTCACTGAAAACGATGAGCATACTGCTGAGGTCGGTGGATGTGACCCCTGACCCACAGCGCCCACCCACAGTGGGCCCGGTGTGGGTCAAAAATGAAAGTCTTCATAAGTGGTCAAGTTTGGTATCAAATGAAAGCCCTTGGCGAGGCGATCAACTTTTGTCATTATGCCACCCACAAAAAGTGACCCCACCGACCTGTGGGTGGGTGCCCCACCCACAGTGGGCCCGGTGTGGGTAAAAAAGAGAAAGTCTTCAAAAGTGGTCAAGTTTGGTATCA
>JASAND010002062.1:0-12189 GCA_030248195.1 Trissonchulus latispiculum | reverse complement strand
AATGCTTTCTTTGTTATTATAGTAATACACTTTTACCTAGCTAGTTTAGCTCACAAAGCCGTCTGCAATCACAGCGACTATTAAACAGCATCGAAATAAGACATCATTAATTTAAGCTAACTTACGGTGGACTGCCACAAAATGTGTCCAGTTTTTCGCCTGCTGTAAATTCATTACTAAATCCAAAGTCGGCTATTTTAATGTTCATATCCCCATCCAGCAACAAATTTTCAGCCTAGAAATAGAGATACACTCTGATGCACAATTCAGCCATAGAAAACAAACTGTACAACAACTGGTGCTATATTGCTGGCCTTAAACCAACACGAACTTCGACAACAACTTCGACAACAACGACCCATCCCAACAACGCCCACAGACAATTCCTCAGCTGTAGAAAACGTACAAACAGCTTCTGGTGCAATTTTTTGCAATTTACGATTTTCTTTCACCATTTTTGCAACATCAACGTATCGAGTACTTATACCCTGCATCCGGGTGAGCTACCCATGTGTTCCTGAGCACTTCCCCCACAAAAACCCACCCACAAGTAAAATTTTAGCCAAATCGGTGGAGCTAACTCGAGTTAGAGGACAGGGAACAATTAGGAGGAACGGAGAAATAAAAAAGAATAAGGCAAAAAGCGGCAACCCATTAGTAATTCGTCTAAATTACTTTTAAATCGCGGTGGATAATTTGCTTTTGATGTAAATATTCGACGGCGGACACAATCTGGAACAAGAAAAGCATACCGCAGTACAGCAAAATTGTATTACTAATTTAAAATAAATTCAAATTAATAGAAGATGGTTTCCTAAAATTCTAAAATTACACAACCTTCTTCCTAATTAAAACTCAGCATCTAATATTCACGACAAATATTGCACGGTGAGTACGTGGATTACCTGTCGAAATTTCGCTCTAGCTTCTTTTTCTTTCATTCTCCCATGAGCCACCAAATAATCAAACACTTCGCCTAAGGACGAAAAACAGAACAATTTAAAACAGACCTAGCAACAGTTTTATTGACTTTTATTATGTTGTTTTTTCATGCGCTTCTAGCCAGAACCATACGAAAAACTATGCACGTACTAAGTACGAAGTACAAGCATAATACACCAAGAAAAATGGAACGCATCGTTTTCATGACAAATCTATGAGTATTGTGATAATAGTTTCTGAACGTTAGCTTTTGTTAATCCTTTCGTTCCTCTTTCTTTTTCCTGAATAGGTACAGCTACCGTCGTGTAACTGTTTTACACTTAAACAATGTCTATACTAGAAGAAAAACCAATATCTTTTTTAACAGCTGTAATGTTTATTTTACACAATTTTTGAATGGAATTTATTTGGATCCGCACTTTGAATCAACCCCCATCGATTTGAGCTTTTTCAAGGCGAAAAAGAGAGAAAGTCGGGAGCACCCGCTACCACCGCTAAATATTGTAAAGCCCAAAGCCACGGACAAAAAATTGGGGCGGTGAGCACAAGAAAGGGGAGCCCTAGTAAAAACTAGTAAAATCCAACTGATCTCAACTGGTCCCATCCCACACTTAAGAACCCCGATCGATGCCTCGCCCCCAAAGACTGACTTTTTCCCACAGGGGGACCTAGAAATCGGTTCCCCTCCCGGACTTGGGTCGACACCCCCAACACCCATCGCACCCTTCAGGATTAGGGCCTGTCAGCCCCCTGACTTTAAAAGTCAACAAAAATAGGGTTTTGAAGGTAAATTTTGAAAAATTTTCCGACGTCGCCGGGTTCTTACGTTTTTAGCATTTTTGAGCAAGTTACAAGTTGTTCAATTAGCAGCAGCAGCAAAAAATAGCCTTTTTTAAAAACATTTTGATACAAATTTTCGCATCTCAGAAATCGGTACCCCCACCAGACCTGAGGTGCCCGCCCCTCAGACTCCCCCCTTTCAGAAATTTTGGCCCAGCAAAAAGCCAGAGTCCCCCAACTCACTAAGTATTGCTATTCCCCTAGCGACAGTGTGCAGAGTAACGGATGTGAAGCTACTACATGGTTCAAAGCTTTGTATCATTCCACAGCTACAAGTTTTAATTTTATATACAGCATAATCGGCGGGGAGTGTACACTAATATTAAAACTAATACTACCCAATCAACACAACACGAATATTAGAAATATGCATGAAACGGACACTGGCTTACCTCCACTAGCATACTCCATAACCAGGTACAAGGTATTTTCCGTTTCTATTACTTGATACAAACGAACTAAAATACGAACAACAAAGTAAGGAATTGCTCGAACTTCTGAACATAAACGATTTTTCTAAGAAGGTAAAGGTAAGGGTGACCCTCGGAGTAATTATCCTACTCTTGTCAGGGTCTAGGGTGCCGGTGCTCATCCCCCGATACACTGCCCTTGAGCCAGGAGTTCCACCTGAAATGATGACTATAATCGTGGATGAGGGGCCAGCTGCTCAAGGCAGATGCCCTATACGGTCTGCTGATACTTTCCCACATACATAGTTCCAAATTAAGGATGGATAACTGGTGTTGGCTAGAACTCTTCGAACCGATATAAGCTAAGACCCTTACTAAAAGCGTTGTTGCCAAAACAGCTCAAAACTCAAAGCTTACTTACCGAAAGCTTTGTGGCTACTGGGATTCGAACCATCAACTTCGGATCAGTGACGGAAGCCCTAGATGTGAGCAATGGCAACGGTTGACAATTGAAAACTCTTCTCACAGCACAACTACTGTACTAATGTTTAGACGACTTACCAATATTGGGATGATAAAGCGACTTCATTATTTTAACTTCTCGCATAAGCTAAAAACAACAAGAAATTATGTCATCCTTAATTTTCAGATGCAGTAATCGGCCTAATTAGCTTATGGTGGTACTATCACTTCGTGTAAACGTGGACATAGGTACAGGCTTCAATTCTTTATAAATGAAATTTTGTAAACATAATTATTTTGGTGCCCTTTAATATTCTGAAACAAATCGCGAAATTATAAATAAAAGATAGGAAATATTAATATTTGGCAGTATACTCTCAAAATTCAGTCGCAAGTTCGGAATGGATGTTTTTGTCGGAAAGAGGGCACCGAAATGAACACTTTCGCTATCATTGTGCTATTTATATTTATAATAAGAAGTGTTTTACAAAGACTACCATAAGCCAGAACCAATTTTGGGCGTCCTGAAGAGTAGCCGTTTTTGAAGACTATGTCGGTTTATTTAGTACATCTGTATATTCAACAGATGAATCGCCCTTTTGCAACTATCAAAGTATCAATCAAAAATAATATATAACTATAGAACAAAACGAACAAGTTCGCATTGAGAAATTTGTACCTTTTGAAGACTACTGGCATTAAGCTGAGTTTTATCAACGATCTTAATGGCAACCTAAAGAAAAAACAGACATTTCTATATTTCCCAAGTTGACCACTTTCGGTGACTTCGAGTTAATACACTCACTCACACATCAACATTGCGGAACCGCGGCTGCGTTGAAGCGCACGGAGTAGAACCAGGCCTGTACTCCTTTAGGTTCATCCATCGTTGCAGATTATGAAATCGGCGGACAATGCGATCATTAAATCGTAGAAACCGGAAAAACGTCGTCGCCACAATCAGACGTGGGCACAACCTTTTAACGGCAAGAAGTCGGTGACGAAACTTGGCACAATACGTGTATATATACACTGTATTCTACAATTTGCGCATAAAATCTGAACAGATTTTTGCGCAGAATCCGCGCAGCTTATTTTACATTGCCTCCAGGGGCTCTTCACTCATATTAAAAGTACACGCATCACAGACCTTCTGAGTTTTCTTTAGTAGAAAGGGGAGTTGGGCGGGCGACCCCCGCCTCACACTCGTTCACTCTTTTGGACTCTTCTCCCATTCACTATACGGTGCTTTTACCCACTATAACTTTCAAGGATTTTTGGTCATAGTTTTCCAGAATTTTTTTGTCTAAAAACTTGATTTTTGAACAGTATACGCAGAAAACAGGAACTTTTACCGTATTTTTCCATTTACTCCCCTCAGTGGGGGCAGGAATAGGCTACGCCAGACAATTCTGGAATGTTCAGACCGGGCAACGCGACTCAGCCATCGGAGCCTGGATCTCAGTACAATCCGAGATACCGGATTATGCTGGAAGCACCCTGCGTAAAGATCGGTGTTACGTATCCTATCCCGTTGCCCGATGCCAAGGATGTTGCGGAGGCACTGTCTTTCAAAGATTTCCAGTCTGCGCAGGTCAGAGACTTTGACCGTCCAGGTTTCAGAAGCATATAGAAGGACAGGTAGAACCATGGCATCGAATACCCTCAGCTTGGTGTTGACTGAAATTTGCCGTTTGGACCAGAGGCATTTGTACAGTTGTCTGAACACTGTAGCCGCTTTCCCAATTCTGATGTTAATTTCTTCCTCCAAATCAGCTTTTGCGGTAAGGCTGCTTCCAACATAGCAAAAGTCGGCTTCTCTTTCTACTGCAGAATCATTTACATTGATGTTGCTCATCGCAAGGTTAGTTCCCTCTGGAGGGATCGCCTTACATTTAGGGGCATCTAGAAGCAATCCTACCAGCCTGCCCCATCCGACAACACGGTGCGTTTGCTGTTGTAAGTTTTCCTCAGATTTTGCAAGCAATACGACATCATCCGGGTACTCCAAGGGAGTCTGCAAGTATACGTACTACCCGCAGCTGTCTGGACGCCATCAGTTGGAAGTACGGCTTGATTCATTACCCAATCAACCACAAACAGAAATAAGGCAGGTTAAAGAATGTCCCCCTTGGCGCACAGCAGTAGTTACAGCGAATTGACGTTAGGGTCCCTCCCATCCACTCTTACTTGGCAAGTTGAAGTATATATTGCACGTGGGAATGCCACTATAGGGTCCAGCAGCAGACAAAGTTGGTTCAGGGCGAGGACAGTTGAGGAGTTCGTTGAAATGTTACTTCCATCTTTCTAGTTGCTGGGTCTTATTTCGGACCAGATTGCCATTCCTGTCCTTGACTGTACCTCAGACTGATGGTCTGCGTCCTGTGGCGTAACGCAGCAGGGAGAAAAGTGCACGCGAGCTTCCGATAGCTCCGGCCCTTTCCCTTTTTTCTGCTATCTGGTTCCATTCCTTTTCCTTATCCTTTTTCAGCTGACGTTGCAGGGCTTTTTAGAGCTTACTTTTGTTATCTCAATGGCTTTTGGCACGGCAAGCGCTCGCTAGCGCGCGACTTTCTTCAGAGATAGGCAGATGTTTTCTCTTGCCTTTCCGCCTCCCCAACACTGTTTCGGCGGATTCCATTATTCCAGATCGTTGCTGATCTCAAGCGTGTACCGATTCCTCTTGTCTTCATTTGCCAGTTTGTCGATATCATAAGGAGCCAGACTTCTGTATGCCGATACCACAGATAACTTAAGACTTAGATGGGAAATCATCAATTCATGATCTGAGGGCCAAGGCAGTTCCACGAACACCCATGCAGTTATTTACTGAAGATCGTCATTGTAGTCTGACTAGGAGATTAGTCTATCATTTTTTGGTTCTTCCAGTATTGCTTCGCCATGAAAGGAAGTGCGACAGCTTGTGTTTGAAGAAGCTGTTTGTAATACAGAGCTCGTGCGTACCAGCTAAAGACAGCAGGCCATTGTCATTCAGCTTACCAGTTCCAAATGGGCCCCTTGTCCTTTCCCATCCGTCTCGGCAGCGGCCAATTTCAGCGTTAAAATCCCCAAGCAGAATCAAGTAGTCAGAAGCTGGGATGCCATTTAGGATTTCCTGCAAACCTTCGTAAAACTGGTCCTTTGAAGCAATCATCCAATACCTCAGTGAGTGCATAGTAACCAACAACTGATATGCCCATTCCAAGATTTGAATCTAGCATACAGCAATCGATCACTCACTGGCGAGTAGGAAATGATGGCTGCATTTGCCTTTTTAGACAGGATCAAACCAACTCCCCTGATGGCATAGGACGCATGGCCGCTGTAGTGCAGAAAATATTTAGATTCAGTTGTATCAATGGTTTCAGTTCCAGCACCTATGATTCTAGATTCAGTAATGACCATTACGTCTAGGCCATATAGCGTTCCATGTCAATAGCAATAATGAATCTTCTTTGGCGATCCGCAGCTGTCTGCACATTCCAAAATAAAATGACCAGAGAGTCTTTCGGATACAACAAAGGTCGGGGTTGTGGATTTTGCAAGGTGTCAGATCGAATGATTTCGTTTACATACTGACAGGCCAACCTCACTTCTGATGGTGAGAAACAGTGAAACCGTTATGCATTTAATACTGTCCTCCGACCGGCACAGCTACTGAAACTCAGAAGAAGCGGGGTACCCCTATGCTGTGTGAAGTGGATCCACGAATTCCTGTCGGACGGGAAGGGAAGTGTGAGATTCAATGGAAGGAAGGGAAAGTCAAAAATCTTTTGGCACGGGGTTCCACAAGGGTCAGTTTTGTCGCCAACGCTGTTCATCGTCTTCATTAACGATATACTCCAACATTTGCCCGAAGGCGTGGAAGAAAGTATCTACGCAGACGATTTGGCGTTGTGGGCTTCAGACTCGAATATTGAAAAAGCTGAAGCCAGACTGCAGCGTGCCCTCCACTCCATCGAAGAATGGTCCAAAACCTGGAGACTAAATATCACCGTCGGGAAATGCCAGTGCTGTATCTTCACCATCCAGAACAGCCAGGCCAAGCATATCCCAAAGCTGACCCTACTCAACCAACAACTGCCATTCGATCCGAACCCGGTATTCCTAGGAATCACATTCGACTGGAAACTCAACTTCAATCAACATATACGGAATCTGAAGACTCGGTGTATGCCGCGGCGACTGGCAATCCTGGGAGCACTCAGCAGCAGACACTGGGGGCTACCGAAGGAAGATCTCAGGATAATTTATATAACCTACATCCGATCGCTCATTGAATATGCGATGGGGTCTTGGCACCCATCCACGCCAGCCTCATGAAACGAGCGACTGGAGAGGATACAGAACACTGCGGCAAGAAAAATAACTGGCTGTCTCAGATCTACTCCCACCTGTTGCTAGAATCTGGCCTGCCTCCAATTAGCCTACGTGCGGAAGAACTCACTGCAGCAGGCTAAATGTCATCAGATTGCCTCCAGATAATCCTCGGCATGCTGTCCCACGCTGTCCGACAACGCCTGAAGTCCCAGGACTTCTGGAGGGAGGCCGCGTGGGGAGAAATATGCCAGTGACATCGGTCTATCCAATGTACTAGTCGAACCACTTACCCTCCCGGTTCTGTCAGGACCCCACATTAAGGAAGCAAACGTCACCTCCAACGACTCTCTCCACAAACAGCTGCCATGCAAAAAGGACTGTCTGACGGAAAACCTGCGGACCACCACACTGGAAACCTTGTCCAGACTCCCACCCTCAGATCTGAACATCTGGACAGACGGGTCCGTAAAGGATTCGTTTAGGAACGGTGGAAGCGCTGCCATCATCTGTAATGGTGACGGCAAAGTGATTACTGAGCTTCACTCTCCTGCTGGCTTAATCTGCTCGAGCTTCAGGGCAGAAATGCAAGCACTGCGGATGGGGATCAAATGGGTGGTCTCTCAACAAGTCCGAAATCGTGAAACCAGGGTATGCACAGACTCGAAGTCGGCCATCCAGCACCTGATGTCAGGCCCAAATAGCCAAAAATTGGCTATCACCATTGAAATCTGGAGCCTTTTCAAAACCCTCAGCGATTCTGGAAACCATCTAACCGTCCAGAGGGTGCCAAGTCATGTTGGTGTCCACGGAAATGAGCTTGCGGACGTTGCCGCCAGTCGGGCAAGTGCAGCCCGCCAAGACGAGTGTGCAACTGATCTCACTACTGCTAGAGCAGCTGTCAAACGACACATCAGAGCGAAGTTCAGCGAAATCTGCAGACATACCAATGTTCAGCGAGTCTATGAAGGAAGCCAACCGGTCCAACAGCATCTGGAAGCCCCCCTGAGCCGACGAAAACGAACGATACTCTCACAACTACGTTGCAAGGGTCACTCCCAAATCCTCCGCAGCTATCGGCATAGGGTTGGTCAGGCGGACTCGCCCATCTGCCTTGATTGCCAATTTGCCGAAGATGACCTTGAACATCTTATCCTACACTGCCCGGCCTTAGGTGGACTGGCTTTTTCCTAGGCAAAAATTTTGGGGGGGGGGGAAGTGTGGGGGGGTCCCCCCCAGGGCTGGGGGGGCTCGGATTTGGGGGGGGGGAGAAAAATTTTCAGAAAAATGTCTAAAAATAGCTATTTTTTGCTGCTGAGCTAAAAAATTCACTATTTTTAACTTAAATTTAAGCTTAAAATAGCTAAAAATGCTTCAAAATGGGTAAAAAGCCGGCGAAGCCGGAAAAATTTTCAAAATTTGCCCTAAAAACCCTATTTTTCCGGGCACTTTAGGGTAGGGGGGTTCTGGGGGGGGAGGCCCGAATCCCGGGGGGGGCGAGCCAAGTCTGGGGGGGAACGGATTTCTGGGGCCCCCCACCCCCCCCCCTGTAGGAAAAAGCCAGGGTGGACCTAGATCCAGGTGGCTTGGAGTAAACCCGAACCTGGAAGTCTTATCGAGGGAGCCCGTCTCGGTTATTGGTTTCCTCCGGGATGTGGTTCGGATCCGTTCGTCCCAGTCATATTGAGCCTGCTCAGACGACCCAGGATCTGAAGAAGAAGAAGAAACTGTGAAAAGGTGGGCTTTCACTTCTTATCGCTGTCATACATGGAGCTGCCAAGAAGTGTTTCAGTCGCCTCCAGATCTTCCGAGTTAAAGCCATCAAAACCATCACTGCATATTTTCAGAAGAAAATTGAGTTATTAATAGAGGTAATAAAAGGATCATATATAGCATCACTCTCGGGGAAACAAAGGCTGACTTTACCCCGGTGGGGAGCCCCGGTACACCAGGGGTAACCGAAATATAAACAGTACTGCTTAGAATAGGGCACAAAGCATCTGACCATTCATCCCTGGGCACAGTATACCGAGGAGGATTGGCTCAACAAATTTGGTATGGAAGAAAAAGGAGAGATACTAGGCTAGCGGTAAGACGTCGGTTAGGAGACGCCAGTTCCTAACCCATGATCAGGTAGCACCATGGACCAGACCACGTGCCAACCACCTCTCGGGCCTGTAGCTCCACACCACCAATTCGTCCAATTCACCCAGAAACACCAGAGCACAGTAGCAACCACGCGATTCAGAGCATGATGGAAGAAACAGAGGCTGGAGGAGGAAGAGAGGGTTTGGCAACAGGACGCCAGTGTGCAATGTCCTGAGTTTCCAGGGTGAGTTAGGCTTGGCTTGGACCTGGAACCTCCCCCACCCCAACAGTTCACACTATGTAAAATTATAGTAAAAAGCACTATCGCCCCCTACGTACCTCTCTACCAGTTGGCAAATGTTTGGCCAATTTGACTTTGGCAAAATTCCCTTTTCCAATCGTCTTCAGCAAACGATACTTTCCAATGCGAGGTTCCTCGGTAGCACGACTGCGCGTCGAAACGCGTGACGAAGACGTTGGCGGTCTGGCATGACCAGATGAGGAATGACGACTCTCTGTTACCTAAACGACGTAATATGTATAATATATGTATATATAATATATACTGGTATATATACGTATATATATTGTTATTGTATATAGGCAGACTTCATGGCTGGTTACACTTCACACCGCAACCTTCACTTCTCAATCACCAGGAGCACACACTGACGCCTTAGTGATAATGGCATTTACTGGTGATTCCTTTTGGTGCCATATTGTTATTTTCCCCTTAGTTAGTTATTATCCCAAACCAACGCGACGAGGCTTTTCCAAAATACTTACTTTAGCGTTCTAACACCCTCTGCGCAATCCCGCTTCAAAAACTCAATATTTGTGTTTAAGGCAGTTTTAGCCAATTTCTGACAGTTGGACAGCAGCTGCATTATTATAATTATGTTCATTCGAAAGAAACTGCTCTACATTTTTGGTTTTTGAAGCAACTTCCCAACCGTGAGATACTTATAGCTAATGTTACCATTTTGGCTTCAAAAACTTCATTTTTGCGGAAATCAATAAATCATTACTTCTTGAGCAAGATTAAACCAAGATAATCATCTTAAAGGTCAACACTGGCTCACTATCCGAGGCGTAGTCGTTATCGAAATATATACTATCCTATAGGCGGTATATAATTTGCAAAATTGTAGTTTTACAAAAACACGACCAATTTTGCTGGGGATGGTTGAGCATTCACTTGCTAGACGGAGGGCTGCCATTTAGCAGTTGCGTTCTGCAGTAAAATGCCCTCCTGGGACCCTTTTTTAGTTCAGATAGCTATGTAATCCCTTGGCAAAGTTGAGAATTATATTCAAAATACAGGTTGCGCACACATTTTTGACTAGTTTCTCCAAAATGAGGAGCAATTTCACATTACTTAATTAAAAAGGGACAGCTATTCGATAGAGGTATCCAATGATATTACCGATGTCCCACGAAGAATATATATATTGTTCCATCTGCAAACATTCCGAAAAACTGTATATACTCCTTCTAAAATTTTCTACAAAACTTAAAGACAACCAAATGTAGTTTCATTGTATTCGTTAAAACGAGGAACTGTTAGACTACATTTTGATTATAAGGTCGCTTCCTAACTAACTCCTAACTCCAAGTAATAAACGAGTAATAACGGTTCAAAGTTGATGACACCAAAAGCAACTATCAATTGCTTAACTAATTGATTGCTTTTATTCACAAATTACTGGTTAAAAATTACTTTTTAATGCTAATTTATTAAATTGGCAATGTACATATGTACGTATACATATATACGTAAAAACTCCATTTACACGGGAATTGGTTTTTTCAGTGACATTTTATGGAATTTCTACCAAAAGATCATAGAGTACATACTTGGCTGGTAGGCACACTCTCTAATACGGGTTGCAACGGTGTCCTTTGCACTATACTCATGTCCCAGCACAGTGCGCACGTTATATATAAATTTCTTAATGCCCTGAAATAGCAATATCTATATATAGTCAGGGGGGAACATGAATAGGGAAGCAAGCCTCGGTTTGAGTATGTTATGAGTTGTTATGTTATGTTATGTTTGAGTATGAGTAGTTTAGGATTCGAAAAAAGTTTTTGTCTCCGATTTGGCTGAAAACTTGCCCGTAGGGCATAGGTGAACCAGGCTACAGTTTGCCCCCTGTGAGACCCCCCCCCACGGAGAGGCCAGACCCCCTCCCCCCCCTACCCGACCTCAACTACTCCCCCCCCCAAGCCGAGCTCAAACCCCCTCCCCCCTAAAATTGGGTCTAAACCAGGTAAAAAATGCAAAATTTTTGAAAAATTTTTTGCAATTTCTGAAAATTTTTTAAACAAATTCGGAAAATGGCTATAAATCACATATAAAGAGCTAAAGATGGTTATTTATTGCAATTAAAAGGTTACATAAGCAATTATAAACCACAGTCTGGGCTAATTTAGGCATATTTTAGCACAAATTTGTCAATTTTCAAGCCCTATTTTCGCATACGAAAACTATCGACAGAAGCTTTTGAGTATGTTTTATGTACTGTACATCGAAAAAGGAGCATTTTTAGCCAAAAAAACTTGGGTACAGTTTAGGGGGGGTCCCCCTCCCCCAAATTTTGGATTTTGGTGGGGTCCCCCGAGCCAAATTTGGACCTTCTACTCCCCCCCCCCCAGCCCAAACAGGTGGTACACCTATCATGCCCTAGGCATAGGTGTGTTAGGGGGGGGGGGGACCCCCTCCCCCAAATGGAGAGGTCGCCGACGCCCCCCCCCCCCCCCCCCCCTAAAATTTTTTCCTACCCCTCCCCCCAAATCGATTTTTTCAGACCCCTCCCCTAAAAATTTTCTAACCCCTACCTAAATTTTAGAAAATTTTTTGAAAATTTTAGCTAAAAATTCGAAATTTTTCCAAAAAATTCCAAACATTAGCGAAAAAATTGCTAGAATTCGCTTAATTAAGCCAAAAATCATTAAAAATAGCTGTAAATTGAGAAAATTTTTCAATTTTTTAACGAAAAACCGATTTTTCGCCGACCCCCCCCTTCGAAAATTTTTTACCCCTCCCCCCAAATAGACTTTTCGCGACCCCCCCACCCCCTTTTTCGTCCAAACCCTCCCAGCAATACGTAATCGAACTGTGCGCCAC
>JASAND010002061.1:0-39896 GCA_030248195.1 Trissonchulus latispiculum | reverse complement strand
GGCGAGTGGTCCTAGAAACCACAGTAACCCACTATTGATCGTCTCAATGTGGCGAGACAAGAGGGACGTCCTCGTGATTTCGACTGAGATCCATCACGAGATGGTGACAGTGGAAGCCGGAAAGAACACTTGGACAAACCCCTAGCCGTGGTGACCTATGATGATAACATGTCTGTCGTTGGCATAATGGATCAATTCATTTCCTACTATGGAGACAATAGAAAAGGTATTAAATGGTACAAGAAACCTTTCTTGCACCCCCCTCGACATTGATCAGTCAGTAATGCTTTTACTGTCTATATCCATCATCGCAGTGCCATGGAGCTGAGTGGTGGCTGTCACAGTTTACTGGTGAACAAACTGACAAAACCTTGCACCTCGTGTCACCCCGGGTTCCTCCATTACTATCAAGACTATTTGCTTGAAAAAAACTTCCTGGCAGAACCGGGGCAAAAAGAAACTAAGCGCTTTCGAAGGAAGCATTGCGTTGTTAGGTACAAATTGTGTATTCGCAAAGAAGTGACGACCCAGTGTAGCAATTGTCCCGCCTAAGCTCTCTGGCCAGTTGGACAATGCTCTGATTTTCGTCATATCCAGAAATAATTGCTTCCAGTATCGTATCCTGTAAATTTAACAATGTAAATACCTACTCATTTTTAGTTTTATGCATTAGGCTTATTTATTGTGTTAATTTGAAGCCGATCGGTGGCAAGTGGTAAACTTATTGCGTCATTTTCAAAAATTTTACAACTGTAAGATTGGCGTGACTTCGATCGATGTCAACAGTGTTTTCCGCTAAAACTAGCTACTGGGACATTTTGAAAAGAGTTGTGGGTACTTTTGGGATCATTGTGACCTGTACTTTCTGATAATGCAATAAAACGAAGTGGCAATTTTATGAAGTTTTTGATCTCTGTGGGGTGACACTCAATGTCTTCAGGCGGTCATTGCTTCTGGACATATGAAATAGGGTTATGACATGGCAGTAGAAGTAAAACAGGCTTTCGACCGCAAAAGTGGTGCCATCCCTAGTTTAAATGCCTGGGGCACCTGACCACCTCCTAGTACAAACAGGCACCTTAGCTTCAGGTGCCTACCCAGCACCTGGAAAATAGGTCCACCTAATAAAATACGCTTTTGAACTTTTTTCGTCACCCATCAATGGTCTCTGGAAAGACTCAGCTTAGACCTTCCTTTTGTTGGTTGAAACAGTTCTATATGTTTAAGCTGGAAGTGACACGTATTTTAAACAAACTACCTTAACTACTAAATAACCAGAGAATTTACTAATTTCATCCAAAGTAGTTTTTATGCAGCAATGCAAAACATTAACAAACTTCGTAAATGTTTCAGTGACGTATCATGAAATAACAAAAATCTAAAAATCTAGAATTCCTAGAAACAAATATCAGTGTATTAAGTCCCAGAAAAATCTGGACAGCGACACTTTCCTCAGCGGATGGCGGCAGCGTAGCCAAAGATACCATTTTGGCCTTTCTGCATTCCGCGATACTTCCGCCCCATTTGATATTCGCATACATACCATCAATCATGGAGCGACACATACCGATAGTTGACCCTGGCCTTTATCAAGCCAATAATACTATCCAGGCACATCAGATGACTGCAATGGTTTATCATAACCAAGTCATCGGCAGGTGCCCCCTTGGGGGTCTTAGCTGCCCTCTTGTTTGTTTGTCTTTCTTTCTTCCTGGTTCGCTTTGTCTAAAGTAATAAAATAGTCTGCAAACGTCTACGTGGGTGAAAAGATATTGACTTTCAGTTAGCAGTGATTTAGTTTAATTCATAATTACCAGAAATAGTCAAACCCTTAAATAAGTTTTTCACCTACATCGGTATTGCTGGCTACGTTATCAATTACAGATGAAATTTGAATTTGTTTTCTTTTCTGCTCGTACTCTCAGACCAATTTCTTGCATCCAATGCAGTTGACCTGGTTTCCCAACTGCTTTCAGAAAAATTAAAATGTTTCCATTTGAGTCTGTAGCAGACAACTCCATCTATAAACAATAAAGTCATTATTTTTTTAGAGTAGTGATCATCATGTAATACTTTATAGGATAAGTAATATCAGTTTTATTCATTATTTATTATCAATCTGTACTTATTAGTTATATATGTAACGCTATGGACCATGTGTTAAAATTGTGCTGTGCAGAAACTGCTCAGAAGACAGGAAAAAACAACGAAATGTTAACATGTTGCCCCTATTTTGAAACTCGTGTCAGTGAAAAAAGTGTCAGTTCTGATCTCACTCAATTTTGTTTCCAGGAATTTGCAATTTTAGCTTTCGGTGGTGCTGAAAGCGTGATTCTTTGCTTAGTATCGGGATCAGTATCTTTTGACGGACGCAATGTGAAGATGTAAAAATGCTATTATTTACTCTTAGCACGCCCACAAACACATATAATAAAATTTAAAACCAAAACACACTGATAATTAGTGGTTTAATATTGAAATACGTCTGTCACTATTCTAAGTGTTTATGACTAAGGTCAAGTACTCAGAGAATGAACAATAGTATGGAGAAGTATCTCACAATCTAAGCTCTTGACAGGAAAAATATTTTGTATCTTTAACGGTAAGTCAGACTTACTATAAACAAGAGTACATAATACATAAGAGTATGACAGGTAGCATACTCTATGTATTACGAGCTCGCTACATCCGATGCGCGCTATCGGCTGACCCCCCCATAAATCAGACCCCCCTCACCCCGCCCCTATACATGTACGGCGTCCAAACGGGGGGTCGGGCTCGTGCTTGTATATTTTGTACACAGATGTGTAAATCATACGAGCTTAAACCCCATACACAAATTGGGGCCCCGTCAAGTTTAACATGTAAGTATACTAACATAGACCCCGACCCCCCGTTTGGACGCCGTACATGTATAGGGGCGGGGTCAAGGGGGGTCTGATTTATGGGGGGGTTAGCCGATAGCGTGCAGAGGATGTAGCAAGCTCATAATACATAGCGTATGACGCTTGTCATACTCTTATGTATTATGTACTCTTGCTATAAAGCACTTAGCTAATTGTTTTTATCTTCTACTGCAACATCTTTCTAGCCAAAAAAAATTTTTAATGTGCGGAAAAGCATAAAGAAAGAAAAGGATAAGCACATTTTAGCTTTTCATCTTTCCTCCTCAGAACTGTCGGGTCAGTCTGGACAACTTTCGACTGACTCTGGCATTCCTAACTACATCGGTATTGCTGGCTACGTTATCAATTACAGATGAAATTTGAATTTGTTTTCTTTTCTGCTCGTACTCTCAGACCAATTTCTTGCATCCAATGCAGTTGACCTGGTTTCCCAACTGCTTTCAGAAAAATTAAAAAGTTTCCATTTGAGTCTGTAGCAGACAACTCCATCTATAAACAATAAAGTCATTATTTTTTAGAGTAGTGATCATCATGTAATACTTTATAGGATAAGTAATATCAGTTTTATTCATTATTTATTATCAATCTGTACTTATTAGTTATATATGTAACGCTATGGACCATGTGTTAAAATTGTGCTGTGCAGAAACTGCTCAGAACACAGAAAAAAACAACGAAATGTTAACATTTTTTATTTTGAAACTCGTATTGCCCCATGCATTCGCTTGATAATCAATCTTCAATTCAATCTTAATACTAAGGTTTCCAGTTCGCCTGATTCTATACGGTCATTGTGTGGTGTTGCGGCGGCTAATTACTCTCGCAAACGCTTTCTTAAACGCTATAAATTATCAGTTGCAACTTGTTGTAAATGTCCAACTTAAACAAGTCATAAATCATTCAAACTTATTAAATTGGTACGCATAACGTCTTTTATTTTCTTGTTTTCGTGTAACAATAATTACTGTTACAGTACAAAAATTATTACAAAAAGGTTCTCACTATTTTTAGCATTTTCAGTCGAGTGCAGTTTGTTAAGTACGATAGTTGTTACGCTGCGCCATAGAGAAAGGTGAAGTTTAATTTCTTATATATCACTACAATGTCCCTCAATCAATTCAGTTATATTCTTACTTCTTGCAAAGAAATTTTACATGGGCATGAGTATGTATGTTATTCAACCTTTCAGTTAGGTCAGTCGCTTCTGTAAGGTTTAATCCAGTTTTTAATGGCACTCGTTAATCTGAGCGATATTGAGGAGTATTTGTAAATTTTAGTCTTAACTTCAGAGCTTATTTGGTGTTAGCCTTGCCACTTCATGAAACATGCCATGGCACAGCACCAAGTTGTGAGAGGTTACCCCGCCAATTTAAACTGTCTGCACATCAGAAATTCTGGGTATTGTACGTCGCTTCGCACGGGCTGCAGCGTGGAGCTCAAAGGTTCTATGTCTATTCTAAATTCAAAATTTCAAAGCAAGATGTGGCGATTTCTTTAAAATAGCTTAGCTGAATTTGTACTAACTGCGAAGCTAATATTTATTGTGGTCACTCACAAGCTATAGTTAAATGGCTTGTTGGCTTTTATTTCAGGGCAGTCATTTCCGAAGTTTTTGCGAAAATGGCTTTCGATAAGGAAAATTCCACGCCACCCAATTCGGAAAATTTGATGGATTCGGTTGAGGCTGAGTTCGTAATAACAAGAAATCACAAAATAAAAATTCAGATCTTTCTGCTGTGAAGTGAAACTTATATTCCAGGAATATAATCTTTAATTCGTGTAGCTCTTGTTAGTACGCTACAATTTTAGTGTAATGATTACCCCAAATATCAAGCTAATGATAACTAGATAATACCATATTTTTGCCAACGGAGAGTCTTATTCAAGCTTGCCCTATCAACTAATTAAAATACACTACTAAATGATTATATTGTACTACTTTTTGCTAGGCTATTATAGGCGCTCCAACTTGCAGCCGTGTACGGTGCTGGTGCCCACCACTAACGAGAACGACGAATATGGTTCACCAAAAATGGAGAATGCAAGCAAGCCTGCTAGTTAGGAATGCCAGTCAGTCGAAAGTTGTCCGGACTGACCCGACAGTTCTGAGGAGGCCAGGCGGAACGCAGTACTTGCAAGACTCGGTAAAAGTCGAAGCAAAAATATGTATATTCCTTACAGATGGGTCATCGCAATCAAATCGCGAAAGATCGAAAATTTCGGTGCCCGGTCAAAAACAGAAGAGTGAGTTTATACAATAAATTTTACGATATACTACCACAACTTAAAATGTGCTTATCACTTTCTTTCTTTTATGCTTTTTCCACACATTAAAAAATATTCCCTTGGCTAGAAAGATGTTGCAGTAGAAGATTAAAAACAATTAGCTAAGTGCTTTATAGTAAGTCTGACTTACCGTTAAAGATACAAAATATTTTCCCTGTCAAGATCTTAGATTGTGAGATAATTCTCCATACTATTGTTCATTCTCTGAGTACTTGACCTTAGTCATAAACACTTAGAATAGTGACAGACGTATTTCAATATTAAATCACTAATTATCAGTGTGATTTGGTTTTAAATTTTATTATATGTGTTTGTGCGCGTGCTAAGAGTAAATAATAGCATTTTTACATCTTTACATCTCAAATTCATCTAAGCTTTAATTTATTTCATTTAAACTCAAAGTGTTCTTAGATCCAGACACGGACCAATATTTACAAACGACATATTTAAATTTAAAATATTTTAACTCAATACGTGCTATAAAAACTGTTTGACAGTTTTTATAATTCCCGCCAAGGTTTTAAAAAATGCAAAACATAAATACTTCTGAAAATGAACGCTTCACATGATAATACTAATAATATAGTAGTAATAGTAGTATTATAGTAGTATAATAGTAATAATAATATAATAATATCTCTCTCCTAAATAACCGAATGCACCAGTTATTAATTGGAATATTAATACAGGATACATTAATTATACTCACTTATGCTCTTAGTTCTTAGGTCCTTCATTTTCTCAATCTGTTCCGGGTCAAACTCAATATTTCTCATTAGCTGACACACATCATAACTAAACGTTCAAAACTTTATTATTGCAGGGAATCAGCAGTCTTGGAAATTGGGGTCATGTTTGCTGACCGTCGACTCACCATCTCTTATCCACCAGGTGAAGCACTACGGACAGCAGCACTGTCATAGTTCTCGTATGTATATCTGACATGTGCTGAACGTTTTCTATATTACTCAAAGTTTATTTTGTATTTCTCTTCCATCTTGGTTTTTTACGACCTAGCCCCGCAGAACCAACCGCCTACTTCTCATGGCAGTTTCCAGAACATACTCTACTTCATGCATTTGTTGGCAACAAGAAGCATTTCTTGGCAAATCTTATTTTCCTGAACTGGTATTATGCTAAACACCATGTGGACACGTTTATCACAACGAATGTATCAAAAAAATGGACTACCAATGCAATGCCGCCCAGTTTGCAATAAACATGATACTCACTTTTACAACTATCAAGGGAATGAAATTCCCATGAAGGTAAATGCATATATAAATTCCAATAAACAATAACATTTTCAAACCTTGCTTTAGAATATAAGCTATTTTACTTGATTAATTTTGGACACTTACTGTTGGCATTATTTTCAGAGTAAGGCTTTCTCACTTTGCCCTATATAGGAAAGGTATTATATACTTAGATCTGGCAAATGATATGGATGTCCAACTCCTGGTCCAATATTGGGAATTTATTCGTCAGTGCCAAGTTGTGGATTTTGTCGAATCAGAAGCAGCTGAAATGATTTTGTCTTTCAAACCTACTGTTTGGAATAAACTGGGTCGTCAAAATAACGGACGATGTCAAAGACGTTAAGCTTCTAAAACAACTTGTCTCATTTTATTCACCTTAGCTTTTTGCATTTACTGATAATTGTATTAGTAAATCTACAGGTAGAGTTGTGCCCGGGCCTTGAATTGGGCCTCGGGCTCGGGCCAGGGGCCGGGCCTGCACCAGGCCGGCCCCGGGCCCGGTTGTTGGAGCGGTAGGCCCGGCCCCGGGCCCGGGCCCGGTCGACCGCGCAGGCCCGGCCCGAGCTGGGCCTGCCGGGCCTGGGAGGCCCGGCCAGGCCCGGCCGGGCCCGGTGAGGCCCGGTCACATTTTTACTTATCCATTTTTCTAATTCTTTTCCACAATTTCTTCACTAGAAAGTCCAATTTGAGCTTACGCGAGTTGTTTAAGTTGTAATAAATGGCACTAACCATTGTTTGGCACTGTTTTCTGTATGCCGGGCCTTCACCGGGCCGACCGGGCTTCCACCGGGCCGCCGGGCCCACCGGGCCTACCGGGCCTTGAATCGGGCCTCCGGGCCCGGGCCGGGCCCGGAGGCCTTGAATCGGGCCTCCGGGCCCGGGCCGGGCCCGGGCCGGGCTCGGCCCAGCCCGAGGCCCGGCCCGGTTGGTTCAGCAGGCCCGGGCTCGGGCCCGGCCCGAGAAATTGGTTAACGGCACAACTCTATCTACAGGTTCCTGCATATATTTGTAGTGCTGTATTTCAACTGTCATTACCATCTGCCAAACTATATGTGGACGCTTCGTTTACGGCGCCAAGCTGGTTAGTGCGTTGTTAACAACTGGTTTTTGCAGTTTGTTATCTGTTTTATTGAATTTTAATTAGGTCAAATTCGAAAGGATTATTCGTTACAAATGTTAACAGTACGATTCTGTGCATCCTACTAAACTCAAGATAACTTAGGTTAAATATAAACTTTAAGTATGATTTCCTTGCAAAACCGGTAGGTGTGTGTCGAAACACGAATGTAGTATAATTTGCAGTTCAACTTTAATTGCAATTTTCAAATTTTAATTAAAAAAGACATGTTTAATATTGTTGCTGTGGCTACACTGGTAAGTGCCCATCAGGAATTAATTATAATTTGCATTGCAACTATTGCAATTATTGGATTTTACAAATTTTGGTTCAAAAGCACACGTTACATGTGGCTGCTGTGCGCAAACTGGAAAAAGGTATACGAGGGAAAACAATTAACCGACAGGGCTCTGCTCCGGTATCAACAGCAAGCTAAGGTGTTAAGTTAAATTTAAATTTTACTTTGGTGTTCATTTATGCACATGTGCTTTCGGACAAGTCGTAATCATGGGAACAGAGTATAATGACGATATCAAAACTAATACTAAATTTGAAGTCTCAGAGAACATGTTACATTTAAATTCATTACGTTTCCTGTTTTCATTTAAATAGCCGGATAGCTTTTTCCAATAGTTGGTGTGAATAACCAATTAAAGATGAAAATTGCCATGGAATTCTGAATCGGTTTATATTTTATCTGCTGGACCTTTCAATGTATTAAGCCAAAGTAAAAATAATCAAGGGACATCCTTCGGTACAATATTGTTTGCTTGGTACTTTATCTTGGGCTAAAACACAAGATTTTGTTAATGATGTTGAGGACGCGCAATAACTGAACGTAATAACATAAATGCACTTGGATTGAGTTTGAGGTTTTTTTAAATAATTAATTAAGCGTCTATGGCCCTATTTCTTTAAAGATTAAACGGATTAGATTAAAATTAATCCGCATTAAAAAAATAGCACCTATGATTAAACGGATTAAAATTTAATCCATCGAGTTAAACGAGGCTAAACGGATTAAATGTAACCTTATTTCTTTAATGCACCTAGGATTAAAATTTTAATCTAATCCTGTTTCTTTATTCACACTTCGGATTAAAAACTTACCGGGTTAATTTTAATCCGACCTGCTTAATCGCTGTTTCTTTAAAGATTAATTTTAATCCGTTTAATCTGCCGCCTGTATTTTCAACATTTTTCAATCCCTGTGCAGCTACGCGGATTAAACGGATTAAAAAGCTGGAGGATGAAAAATTTTAATCGTTGTTTCTTTAGTGGCGGATTAAACGGATTAAAACCAACTCGTTTAATCCGCGGATTAAAAAATGGTCGGATTAAACGAGTTAATTTTAATCCTTTTAATCCGTTTAATCCTGCATTAAAGAAATAGAAACAAAAATTTTAATCCGGCTGATTTTTAATCCGTTTAATCCGACCACTTTAATCTTTAAAGAAATAGGCCCTATGTGTGAAATAAGTAGGGAGAATAAAATTTCTGCTTCGAAAATTCTAATTAGCCAAAGAGTTTTTGAGATAATATGAGCATGGTTGGAGATAAGTACCAAAGCAGTTATATTCACATACAGAAAACATCAGTTGGCACTAACTTCTCAACTTAACATGGCACATTCGACCATTCATCAGTAATGTATGATGAGATGACAGTGTAATACCTGAAACGGGACAGACTGTAGTTAAATGGACAATTTTTTCGAAATTGCATAATTCAGCCAGTCCTTTTCTTTGTGTGTAGCATTTTGGGTAAATTAAATTTTCTCTCACATGTTAATGATGGCATTTGGATCTGCCACTTAACACAACAGGTTTCTTAAGCCTTCTTCTTTTCTAACACTTCGCCTTCATCTTTCATGTGTTATGAGAGTTAAAGGAAGGCATTATGACAATACGGAAAACTTTTTTTGCTTAAACTTTACCTTAAATTTAAACTTTCATATAGGACTATCAGTTCAATTTTTGACGATTCCTTACTCACGTCTAGGACTCTATTTTTATAGCTCACAGGTTATATATGTTATATATAAGCATCCGGAGCTTGAGCTGGGAATGGTCAAATGTTGGAGCGCAGCTGGGAAAGCTCGGAAAAATGGGACAGCTGGAAAAGCTCAGACATCTCGGAAAACTAGGAAAGCTGGGACAGCTGGGAAAGCTCGGACAGCTGGGACAGCTGGGACAGCTGGGAAAGCTCGGACAGCTGGGACACCTCGGACAGCTGGGAAAGCTCGGAAAGCTGGGACAGCTCGGACAGCTGGGAAAGCTGAAAATTAATTAGTCTTAAATCATTTGTAGATTTGTGCCATTACAAGCAGTTTGTAATAAATGCAACTTTCGAAGGCGCTTTTTGAGAAATTGTTTGCAAGCAAATTTGCTTGTGTGGATGTTTTTTCGCGTCAAGATGATGCCTTGGCGCGCTTAGAATTTCGGCTGAAATGTGAAGACAACACTCGTTTTGTTTTCCTATGAGTTTTTGCACGGGCCTAAGTTCTACGTTGTGTCTGCGTCAAAAAGTTTGTTTGAACTTGTGGAGACCATGCCTCTGTATGAGCGCCACTTTTATGGAGTTGTCTCAGATAACTGTTTGACATGCGTTTACTTTGACATTGATTTACGGTATAATGGGCAAAGTAATGAGTTTGGATCAAGATATTTTCGTTTCTTTAAATTTGTGTCCTTTGAACTGCAGCTGCAGGGTATGTGTCCGATGGGTTCTCAGATTGAAGCTTGGGAATTTGATTCTTCCGTTCCTGGTAAAATTAGCTGTCATTTTGTGTTCCTGGGAACCTCAGTTACTAGAGAAGGGTGCCGGTTTTTTGTGTCGCATCTGAAAGGCTTTACTGAAGAAATGGTGAGATTTGTTGGTGGTCATGCAAAGTTACCCGTTTTACTTGAAGCACTGGATCTTCACGTCTACTCTCGTCATCAAAACTTCCGCTTGGTGTTTTCGTCAAAATTTGGTGGACAAGAATGTTTCTTTCCCTACAGGTTTTCTTCGGGTAAAAACGTGTCCTATTTCTCTTTATTTCGGATGAAAATTCTAAAAAGAATTGCCTTTGATATTTTCCTTCAAAGTTTAATTGTTTTACCCAAGGAATCTGCCATAGTGGCCGGTTCTGTCTCTGTTTTTTGCTGATGTATGTGTGATGCGATGTGATGGCTGGAGTCAGGTCTGAGGTTGAGTTTATGGTTGGTGTGTTCAGATCACATGGCTCTATGCTTAAAGATTCTGGCGATATTGTGCTCTTGCCAAAACAGGCTAAGCTAGCTATTCCTGCAGCTGCCTGTGATTATGAAAATTTTAATCGCGAAAAGCATAGAATTTGTTCAGATTATGCAATGGTTGTGTGCAAATGCTATTCTTCCCTTCTTGTACTGTGTTTGTGCGGTTTGATGGTTTCCGCAGATGTTGTCTCGGAAAAAAGCAGCATTCCAAGAACAATGTTTATGTTTGTGTCGATGTTAGCAAGCGGACTGTTAAACAAAGTGTTTCAGTTCTGCTTGCGCTTGACTTGTTCCTGAACATTTTCGTTTTAAAAACTGACCGATTTTTTTTATGTTGCCGAGCGGATTTATTGATTAAAGTTATTATATACTGTCTTAATAAAAGTACCATACTAACTATGTCTCAAGATGAATCGCGGTATTGTAATTTTCTCTAACGGATAAGTAAAAGTCAAATTCAAAGTTCGAAAAATTCAAAACTGCTTGTCGCTGATAGCGATTCGATTCTGGTAGACTAGATTCGATCTTACTTTTTAGAAAGGACAGCAATTACTAGTTTATAAATTATGTTAAAGAATCAGCTAAGCAACCGAGGTTCCTACACGAGAGTACAATTTTCATTTACCATTCGTAAAGATAGCGGTACATTTTAGATGAATTTGGATGAAAATCAAGGGAAATATCCGAAAATACTTCACATCATTTAGATCTACCACTTAATTTGCTGACAATAATTCAGTTTTAAACAATGTTTAGGAGTTGTTTGGTTTGTAAGCTTTTATGTCGTCCAGCAGTGCCTCCAAAATACTTCCTTTGCCGTTCCCATAGATCTGCCGAGGACTATACCATCTAAATGAGTTGCATATCTGAAGGACTTTAATCCATGCATTTTCGATATCCTGTCTCAAGTTCCCAAGTAATCCTTCCACTGTGTTTGTACAGGTGCCATCTTTCCCTCAATTCTTTACTATGGTTTACACCTGAATGGCCGTACCCAATTTCATGTAGCTTTCTATAGGTTGCAAAATCGTCGTGCTCAATTTTACAACTTTTTCCTAACATGTTTTTCAATCAAAGGATAGATTGTTTTTTCCTGTCAGGAACAAGATAAAAAATACATTTCTTTCCTTGTTTTTCAACAATAGCAAATAGCAGGATGTTTTTGTTGCCACCACTTCCGCGTGCGTATTTCCTCTTTTGCCTTAAAAACATTCATCAACTTCTACCTTTGATG
Source organism: Trissonchulus latispiculum (assembly GCA_030248195.1). Taxonomy (NCBI): domain Eukaryota; kingdom Metazoa; phylum Nematoda; class Enoplea; order Enoplida; family Ironidae; genus Trissonchulus; species Trissonchulus latispiculum. Next base: position 27,854 of record JASAND010002061.1, on the reverse strand, counting down.
TTTATTGTGTCAGCACTTCTGAACTCTTTTCTGACACTCTGTTGTTGAAAGATCACTGTCTGTTTCAGGTGCTACCATTTCCAGATTTGTTTCTATTATTTGGACTGCCGTCTTTTCAAATACTAAAGGGGTTGCAACTAAGCGCCAACTGCACACATTCCTGAACAAATCATACCATTCTATAATACTTTTGTAGGTCCCCATACTGTCAACATATTTTTCTGCCATGTATACTTGAGTGCCAGTGGCAAAGAAGTAAATGAGGGCAACAATTAGTTTTGCTCCAATCTGCTGGCAGCAAATATCGTACTCGTTGCCATGCTGCGTTGCGTACCACACAACAAGTGCATTGTAGTACACGTTTGTATGTAGTTTGATTTTTTAGCGTCAGTTTCATAACAGCTCCGGCACAGGTGGCTCTGCTGCAAATCCCTGAAGTTTTAAGCAAACCGTTCGTCATTAACCAATTTACGGCTGCTTCGTTGCTGGCTGTCACTTCCAGCATTTCAAAAATTGTGTTTGAGAACACCTTCATATTTTCTATCGCTTCCTCACTTGCATAGGATGTAACTTCAATTGTCAGGGGATATTTCAATTCCTTCATATTGTTAGACTTTAGTCCTGTTAAGAATATAATCTGAACAATCAGAAGATATTTTTAGTTTACTCTCGAATTGCAAGTAGAGGTAGAAGATGCAAGTAGAAGGATTTCAAAGAAAACATTTGGTGCATACTTACATCTGCTAGCTGTCGTCTCAATTTTCCGATTGCTGTTTACAATATTACTGAAATAGTTTGTAACAAATTCAGCATTTTGGTGTTGTTTGGTTAGTAGGTCATGCTAATAAGTGTGTTTTAGCATAATCACTGACCGCTTAGTTTTAAAAATTTCAAAAATATAATTGGCTCTGGTTACTGTCAAAACTAGAATGCAAATCCGAAGGCAATCAACAGCTGATAAATGAACTATAAACTACGTAACAATATTTAGAATAAAGTAGTGATAAAAACTAAATTAGATATATGTTTATACTTGTGCTAAGTAACAGTTAATGTTAATCGCAGCTTTCTGGTAAATTTCTTTGGGTTTCTGATTTCCAGTTCGTCTTCAGCTTCCGCACCGCCGTTTTGAACTTTGTAGGGATTTTTGTGTTGCACTTTGGTCGTAGTAAGTCTTCCATGGTGTTGTTGTAACTCAAAGTTTCAGGAGCATTTTCAGAAATATCGGCATCCATTGCAGCTTTGTAATCAGTGGACGTTATTTCAAACTGGTCCAACTTGGTTTCTGTCTTCTGCCATTAATTGGCTTTTGAGAGAAAGCATAAATATTTCTATCAGCTTGTAGAAACATTCCTAAGCCTGCTTCTTCCAGTCGTGTATTAATTGCCTCCTTATGTCGCTTGACTTTTGCATTTCAGAATCTTCTACTTATCGTTCTGGTTGCGGCAAACGGTCCAGGACTTGTTAAAATGAAAGAAGCGATCTGTTGTAAGACGTACTTTTGCTCTTTGTCTTGCACTTTTCATTTTCGTTGTTTCTGAAATCGATGCTGTTTTGGATATTTCTCTGAATATGTCCATTTGCTGCAGAGCAATAGAAACCCATTTTAAGGGCTGTTTTCAAGCACTGTGTCTCAACAGTTGTAGTTACTCGATTTGATCTCCAGACACTAAGAGATATGGGCTGTCTGGTTTGTTTGCTGTCAGGGATTAGATCTTTGTTCTCGTATGGCTCAAAGGCGATTTTATTGAAAGCCGAGGAATCGATGGCCTCCGCCGAGCACTTTGCTAAGTTTGCGTATCTTTGACTCTCGGTGTCTTTCTCGATGCTTCGTATTGCTTCATACTCTTTGTTACCTTCTTCCGTAAAGTGAAATATTTTGTTCTAGACATGGATTCAGGTTTTTTGAATAAATAAATAAATAAATAAATAAATAAATAAATAAATAATAAACAATAAATAATAAATAAATCGCATCGCAAACAGCGAAAAGCTTTTCTTCAAAATCATGCACTATTTTTGTCTTTCTGGCCTTTCAAGAGTCGCAGTGTCGGCAATATCTGAGAAAGGTACACACACTGGTAGGAAACGGTAGTAAAGTCCATCACCAACTTCGCATAACTTTGAAACTATGTTCGCAAATGGGTGTGGCGGGCAGAAGTCTGCGATGCTGAAATAACTTTTCTTTTTGTCAATCTTGATATTCGACACTGTTTTAAAATGCATGGAATGACCGGACCAACTCCATAATTTGTTTAAAGCACCTCTTAAGGAGTCGTCGGAACCAGCTGAAAGCATGACATCCATTGCTTCCTGAATTTCATCTCCGTGCAAAAAACCTCTACCTCCGTTCTTTTGCAAATAGTGGAGTACTGCAGGACGCGAACCGTTGCCCAGTCCTATGGGTTTCTTGTACTTGTCTTCAAGCTTCGTTACAATTCCTTCGATTACTCGCTCGTAGAATCCTGTTTTGCCAACTCCGGGATCAGCAACAATCAAAAAGAAATTGTTAGCAAGAGTACACAATACATATGACTATGACAAAAAAAAAAAAAAATGTATTATCAGCTCGATTGAGTACCTTCCGCATGCTATCGGCTTACCCCCCCTAAATCAGACCCCCTTATCAAAGCTACTCCGTTAGCCATGCTTGCACGCTAATGTTTCGAAATCACAACTAGTCAGTTGGTTCAACGTGTGTCTGTTGCGTGCAAACATAGCGGGCGAATTTCTTTGACAATTCATGGGAGGGGGGTAGGCCGATAGGGTGCAGAGGATGTAGTGAGTTGATAGTACATAGAGAATGTCTGCTGTCATACTCTTATGTATTATGTACTCTTGTTGTTAGGTTTCATTGTCTGAAAAGGAGGAGTCTGAATAACCACAAATGTCGATAATAGCCCCGAAATTAGGGAAATTAAGGCGGCTGCGATCATTTCTGCTGAAGTTTCCAAAGCAGACGCGTACAACAGCACATCTTTCCATACATCACCCAGCAGCTGTTCCCATGGAAACTTTAACTGGAACGTTTTTGCATAGCCAAAAATAGCGTCCTTTTCACTTATAACTGCCTTTCTTGACTTGTTTGCCATTTTCTCACCATATGCTGGATTATATCTCCTGTAGGAGCTTAAATTTGGTTTAAATTTGTGCATTTTTCTATTGATACTTTCTAATTGAATGCATGATTTTTGCTTGATGCTGCATGTTTCAAAGCGTAGCACTCTGCTTTGTTTGTTTCTTGTGATAATACCAGGGGGCCCCCCAAGAAATAGTTTGGAGCCCTGATAAAGTTTGTTCTGCTTTTTGCTAGTGCATTGACTTTTCGGCTGGTCGTTTACTTGTTATGCAGCTGAGACCTTATCGCCTGCAGCTGAGATATTATCGCCTGCTAGTTTGAGCTGAGCTGTCCGCGTAGGACAGTACACTTGGGCCATGACGGCTTTCGATTGATATAAAATATAACATTTCTTGAAAAATTTGAGAAATCGCTAATTTTTAAATTATGGTTGTCAGACCCCAATATATGACCACAGCGACCAACTGGGTGTACTAAACGGCATGACAGTCAACTTGACCTAATGCCATCACTAATGGTGCGCAAATAGATAATATAACATTTTGCAGGTCTGCGTTGCCACAGCTCTATGTTATTTGCCAGAAACGCGAATCTGCTAAAAGTTCAGATTTCTGCGCCAGAAGAGCTAACCAGGATCAATTGATATCGTTTGAAATGTCTTATCATTATAAGCTGAGATTTGTAGGAAGTAGAATTTTCAATTAGGCCATTATAGCTTTCAGAATATTTCATCAAAGTTGCTGACCTCCAATTTTAACATTGCAATGTTTGTGGTAAGTGTTTTCACGGAAGTCTTTTTGAATGAAATTGAAAGCATGATTGAAACCACTTTACCAAGTCTCACCAACTAAAAGTTCATTTATCTTACTTCGCAAAAAGAATGGAAATGGTATTTTAAGTTTAATGTTTTCTGAAACTTGCTGTGAAACAAATTTACCACTGTCCGTCCAGAAATAGAAAGTTTCAAACTAATATGACCAAAAGTTATTCTGATTCCAATGACATAAAATGCTCGTTTTCCAGCAAAAACAAGCGAAAGCATGGTCTTGGTTTGCTCAAATAGGTAAGCTCATTCGGATTCAACCTGCCAATTTTTGAATGAATTTTCATAATTAGTCATATTTTCAAGGTAACGGAGTATTCTAATGAAATAAACTGGTATTATAGCGGTAACGCTGGTAACGTATTTGAAAACGCAGGAGATCAGAACTCAGACATCACAAAAATGTCAATTTTTTAGTATCCACTTTTAGCCAAAAAAATCGTGTAAAGTTCAACTTTACCTGTCTTTTTTGAATTTCAGTCGATTTTCATATTCCATGTAACCATGTATGTAGACTGGAAAACCCTTCAAAGCTGCATGTTATTACCAAAACCAGAAATCCACTATGGCCAGAAACGTACTCGCCGATGAATGGAATCTTATAATGAAAGCTTGATATCTTTGAAATTATGCCCTTCTATCAGATGCCAGCCCAGTTCGGTTTGTTACCAGAATCCGGAGGGAATCAATTGACTGCAACTCAAAATGCAACTCAGCTCTACAAAACCAAAAATGGACCACTTTGGGATTGTATTCTGTAAAGAAAAAAGTTCTAAAAGCAAAAGTAAACATGTGTGATTTTCCTGACCCCTATTTTTATCATTCTGTAAATAGTATCGGTGAAGTGCACTTCAATTAATTTACTTTGTTGCTTTTACTTTGTTGCTTGCTTTGTTTCTGTTTCGTATGTCTGTAAATACTTTATTTCTTTAATATTTTTGAACTTATATATCTGTTGCGCTACAGTTGGCTTCGTATTAGAATCTGCAGAACTACTTAAGGGTTTTTGTCTTTGTCATTACAGGCTTCCATTTTTTTGTAAAGGGGAAGGAAATGTAAAAAAGGTTTAGCAAGATTCAACAGGTGTGATTTAATCTACCACGCGAAAAACAGAGAACAATACCTGTTGTAGCCTTAGACAAAAAGTATCGAAAGAAAAGGGCTCCAGCGAGGCGAGAGAAAGCCAGTGGTAACAAATTTAGTGAGTTCTTCGATTCTGTTCTTCGGCTGCTGCTCGTTTAGCTAATTAACTGGTTTATGTATATTTTCAACTGAAACTCAACAATTTTTCAGACTAGCAAATTTATCACTAAACATTTAGGTATCTAGATAACGACGGCTCCTGCCTAGGATACGTAGGAGAAGCATTTGTTATATATATTAACTGGGTGCAAAAATGTGACCTATGCTAGCCCTGAGATAGGGCTTCTGAATCAAGCAATGACTGACTCTACACTAAACATACAAGTTTCCATTTTATACGTTCCTGTTTCAGTAAAATACTCCTGAGACACTCATGTGATTTTACTGTTGTTGGAGGTACTACTACTACTACTACTACTACTACTACTATTACTACTACTACTACTGAGACAATCCAGATGGCCATCCCGAACCGTCTGGTGGGAGCTATCATTGGACCATCAGGACATCGAATTTATGATATCAGGAAACAATCCGGAGCGCTACGATTTTCATTGACAAAGAGCCTTCAGAACATGATGAACGCATCATAACCATCAGAGGAAAGACTACTCTGGTTGCGAATGCCCAATTTCTGCTGCTGCAATCGTATGTTCAGAGAGTTACAACAAAATATTTATTCTAAAATTTGAAAAAGTTTGGAGACGCAAGTCTGTTCCTTCGCAAACCTTTCCCAACAGCTGGAAGGTGTTTTCGATAAAGAAAGGGCACAAGTTCTCTGAACGGTCATTTACAGAATTGTTACAATAGGCTGTAAATAACAGTGGAATGTATTTTTCAGATAAATGCTTTCGTCCGCGATGTATTTTAGTTTACCATTTTCTCATTTCAGTTTTTGGCTAGATCCAGCCGGGCGCAACTATATTGGAGAAAAGTTTAGAAGAATTTCTTGCAGCACTGTGAACAATTCGTAAGGGGCTCGAGTAAGATACAGTTTTAAATTGACAAAGAGCCTTCGTAACATGATGAACGCATCATAACCATCAACATTATGGGGCAAACCCTGGAATTTTACAGGGTTTACTTGAAGGACCCGAGGGCCTATATCCGGCCAACCCTCGTGTGGACATAATCGGGGCTGCGCGCTCCGCAACAACCAAATTATTGATGTCATCGAGGAGATAAGCGGATGCAACGACCCGCTTCTCCTACCGATTCACTTGGCCACCCCTGCACGATGCCTCCGCGTGGTCAATGCTATCAGATCGCCTATCCTGACCAAGATCTTTGTCATTCCGGAGATCAGCATTGTGCGGGAGGTTAAGGAGGATCTGGACGCTGGAGCCGTTTACCAGGCCGAAGCTAACAAGATTTCTGATGTCCTCTCCCAGACCTCGCCTGCAGCATACCAGGAGCCATTCCCTATGGTGCGAGCCTTACCCACGCTCGTATACGTCCCCGACGCTGAGGACCCTACCAAGATCATGAAGGACCACCCAGGCTGGGCGGCCTTGACCTGGAGCTCCTACACCCTCCGATCAGACGGAACACACTTCCGTCCACAGGACCCCATTGCTATCCCCAATGGGCAGACCTATGTGCTGTGTCATAAGAACTACTCGCGAGTTCGCGAGGCACTTACGGTGCGTGACGTGAAACGGCATAACTGTACTGCCTATCGGGAAAAGAGACCGCACAAGGACAGTCCCATCTTCCGACCGCGGCACCCATCGCCCCCTTCTTCCAGTTCATTTTCTCCCCGCAGCGCACCCCGAGGTGCACCTTCTGGGGGCCAGCCCTCCAAACGGAGAAGCTATTCTCCCCGCCGCCATGAGAATCGACAGTGGCGCAACAAACCTTACCAGAGGCCACGTCAAACGCCTGCTGCTCCAGTCAAACGTTCCCCTCCAAGTCCCGATCAGAAAGGGGATTCTCCCCCGGTCCCTAATCTCATGGCCCTGTCCCTTGGTCCCCCTCAGCGCCGAAACTACCGAAATAATCCTCCCCCTGTAAAAGATGTCGTTACCATTAAGAAGCCAGGACTAAGGCTGTGACTGTATCAAATGCTTGTAAATATATGCGTATGTTATTGTGTATATGTTAAAATGTTGCATGTTTTACTATGTGTTATCCATATATATACATCTAGTTTTCTGACATATTTACTTTTTAATCAGGATTTTGTAAAAATCAAGATAATCAATATCACTGAAAATTGGGATTGTTACTCCCATGGGATAATGAAGCATTGTACAATTTGGGGTTGCTATCCCCATAGAATACTTTATCAGAAATTGCAGACGTTTAGAATGAGTTGTTTACCTCATTTGTCTTATCACCAGTCATACTACTCCTATTACTAAACTCTATGGATTGTTATCCAAATGAGGTCAATGCACTCAGGTTGTTACTCTGAACGCATACATACTACTTTGGAACAATGGATACCGTGCCCTAACTGTCTTATTGAACTGAAACTATAATTTCAGGAGCGAGAAAATGGAGATGACTACTGGAACTTCTGCAGAGTCCCTCCCCAGATCATACTCCCCACAAATGGAGTTGTCTCAAAACCGCGCCTTCAGGAACCGTATGGTTCTTCCGGGACTTCGGGTCCCAATCCCAACCTCGGCTGGGCAGCCGACAAGGCACCGAGCCCCGGTGCCTCCCCACCTATCCCATTTCAAGGACTCCGGCCAATTACTGTGGCAACAGAAGGTTGACAGGTGTCTCCATTGCGGTATCCCATTTGCCCAGTTCGGAGAGCCAAAAGCCAGCACAAATTGCCCCATCAAAGTTCCTCACCGTCAAGGCACTCACACTACCGTGCCTGATCTGAATTCTCACCCACACCATGTGCCAGAAAATTATGGTTGCCGACATCTCTGAGATGATTCCTGAAGAAGAGGAATATCCCCCCTCCCTTATGTACCCCGGGTATAATGTGAAATCTGACGCCGTGGGAATCCAAATTCGCAAGGCCCAGATTCAGTACGAAAATTCCCTCCTCCCCTCTCCTTTCATGACTGCCCACGACCAAATTCAAGCTTCCTTTCGGACATTCTATAAAATGGTAAACAAGAAATCTATGACGGCTGGAGATAAGGCTTTGTTCGTTACAAGCCTTGAGGATCTGCGACAGGACATGGTCCAACTTATCAACGATCCAAAGCTTAAAGTCACGGTCCCTTTCTTCCCCCCACCGCCAGATGGATCGGAAGCGCCGTATCCGACGCTGGCCAACCCCATCGGCCCCCTACCAGCACAGAATTCTCCGTCCCCCCAGTCGGAAATCCCAGACTTTTCTGTCGGGGAGGACCGGAGTGGTGATGAGGAGTGGAATGACGATGAAAATGATGAATCCGAATCTGATCTTACCCGGACCCGGCAATCCCCAGATGGAGAAGCAGATGAGGAAAGGGTTCCTCCCGTCCACCCATACTACAGTAACCCCCGAATCCCTGCTGGCGTGGAAGTCATCGTCCCGCCAAATGCCCCTGAATGGATGACGGAGTACGCTACCAATCTCCCTCCCCCTCCAGAAGAACCACAGGATGATCCGCCCAACGATCCGCTTCTCCGTCGGCTCGAGGCTGCTCTTGGCCTCAACCAAAACGAAGCCACCTCCGACGAGCAGGATCCTGATCAGAAGGAAGATGACCTGCCGAACGGGCTTCTGTGGGTCAGCCCAAATGCCCTCCCTCAACCTAATCTCCCCCGCCAGAATATCGACCCTTCAGAGCCCCTTGCCCCCGGAGAATTGGATCCTGACCTGGATTCTCTCCCCCCTCTTGATATAAAGATCCCGCTTCTCCCTGAAGAATGGAGAGATGAGGTCCCAGCTTACGTCCGACGAGAGCTCCAGGCACTAAACAGTTGCCTTGATGCAGGCATCATTCCAGTCATTGAATATTGGAGACAGGTCGGAGAGCTCAGACTGCTTAACCATCAGAAAACCTCAACCTTTAACCCACATGCTCCCTACACCCCTCCCTCCGAGGCTGACTTAATGGAACAATACTTCCGAGAAGTTATACCTTCCGGAACAATACCTTGGCTCCTCCCGAGGAGGAATGACTGAGAGAAAGCACGCCCCACAGTATAGAGGAAGCATGCCCTCTAGTATGACTGGTTGACCATGTATAAAGTGTGAAAAAGGTGTTAAAAAAGGGTTAAAAAGAAGCATATTTGGAAAAAATACAAAAAATATATTTAATTATAAAAGCCAAAAATTTTACGTAAGGATTGTTTTATGTTTGTATCTGTTTATCTGTACTCAGGTTGTATTGTGATTATTTTGTAAATACTACATACGGAAAGTTTCTTTTGTACGTTTTGGAGATATTATCAGAAAATTACTACAAAAATGTGTCTATATTACTGCTGCGTAAACCGATTGATTAATAATGTACAGCTTAGCTATATGTATATTTTGTTGAATGTATGGGCAATTGTAATTGTTATATTATGTTAATTGTTAATGGGTGAACGGAAAGGACCTGGCAAAAGTATAAACTGAGAAACAGTGTTGTGGTTCGATAATTAGCAAAATTACCAAAAATAATTAGTTCAGTGTTATCTAATAGTAGTTATCACTGTAGTGTTGTTACTTTATATGTCATGCTTAATCATTATCTTGTAATTTGTGTATAGTACTCATTGTTTACGTAGGTTCACTAAACGATTATTAGCTAGGAAGTTCTGCACTGTGTACAGGTTTAGTGAATATGTATATTCCGGTATTGTTTGCTAGTTGTATTATATTAATGTAGTTTCATTTTTCTTAGCATGTATATTTATCAACTGCTTGTGACAAATTTTGAGGAAATGATCTTCGCTTATCAAAATGGTTTAGTTTACTTGTTCCTAAGGGTGGAAAAGTATTTCTGAGAAGTTTCGGACTTATGAGGAGTAATAGAATTGACGAAGGATGAATCCTTTTAGCTAATTTTTGTTGTGTGTCCATATAATGTATTAATGTGTAATGTTACCAGCTACTAATTGAGAGCAGGATTGAAGTGTAATATAGAGAGGAGGAAGACAATTCAGAAAAACAAAATGTGAAGAATTGATTAATGAAATGATATTCCAAGCTAATTATTTTCGAAATTGAGTCGCGGAAAGCATTCATCTCTGTAATGTGAAGTTCTGGAAGTTCAACAGATGAGTTAGTAATAGAACAGTATGTGATGATTATGACTATTGGAATTATGATAATTATCAGATAATTATGTATGAAGTAATGTTAGTATGAATAAGTGAAACGGGAATCATTAAAGAAGTTGCCGGTATTTTGTTTAAAACCTTCAAAAGGACAAGGTAATCACTTAAATATAGTAAACGATTGGGTTGTTACCCAAATCCTAAGTTATCTGGTTGTTACCCAGATATTGAGAGAAATTGGGTTGTTACCCCAATTAACGTGAGTGCATGAAACTGTATAGTGTCTAGAGAATGAAGTAGAAGAGATGGTGGTTGCGGACCGAACCCATAGAAGGTCTACCCACCTGAGAAAGAAATATGCAGATTAGGTTGTAGTAGATGATTGAAGAATGATGAGGTAATGGTGGTTGCGGGACGGACCTATAGCAGGTCGACACCACCTAGAAAGTAAGATATGTAAATTAGATTATAGTAGCTGAGTAAAGAGTGATGGTGGTTGCGGAACGGACCCATAGAAGGTCGACCCCACCTGAAAAGAGATGTATCAATATTAATTATTAGAAGTTATAAATAAAGAAACTAATAAGTAAGGAAGTAAGAAGTAATTGTTAGTAATTGATCGTAGTTCATAGATAAGATTAGGAGTTTGGAACGCAATACACGCAGTAATTCTTATCATAATCTTTATCCGTCCTTCTTGCAACAGAAGTCAGTGCTTGTTGAATGTGTATGAGAAATGGAATGTATATGCAAGATGAATTGAGCAACGTTTTTATTTGGTCAAGGGTTTTTATTTTCGGAACGTTTTGGTCTTTCCCCCTAGTTAAAAGCCTAACCATTTTATTTGTGGAGGTTGTAATGGAATTAATAAATTAAAGCGTTTAAAATAACCAAAATTGGTCTAAAAGTAGTCCAAATTAATCAATCTGCAAGAAAGAACCCTTATGCCATGGAATTATGAAAAAAAGAAGAAAGATCATTGATATGGAATGCATTTATTAATTAATGTCCAAGCAGTAATTGTATAGATTATTTAATGTTTGCCTAGTCAGAGTTACCAGTATTCAAAATTAAGGGAAATTCATAAATAGGGTCCAAGGTTAGTACTCAATTAGGGCATAAATCCTAGTCTTAATTATAATCTTGAGTCTAATTAAGTTCTACTAACGTGTGGCTTATTAACAATACTAATTCAGGAATTGTGAAAAGGGGGTAATTCGGTCTTAATCCCTTTAGTAAGTGGAGTTGTTACTCTCACACGAAGATAAATATCGACATTTAAACTAAACTTAGGTGAATTAGTGAGTGTCGTCCATAATTGAGTCAAGTACAGCCCTCTCCGCAAAAGTAGTACAATCTCTATTGTTCGCATACTAGTTAGCAGGAAGCTGTAAACTCAAAAACATGAGGTTTATGTGTCTAATTAAGCCGAAATTTAGTCGTAAAATTGCCTATAAAATGGGAATTGGCATTAAAAAACAGCAAATATTAGAAGATGGTTCACTATTAAGTATGAAATAGTTAAGTACGTAGTTAGGTATGGTTAATTAGTGATAATTAGGTGTTAATTAGATAATAATTAGTTAATTTTAGTATTTTTAGTCAGAAAATGACTTGGGCTTATATGAAAGAGAATGTGATTCTGATTCCAAAAATCCAAACCCGACTTTTCAACTCCCAAAGATAAGATAGTTATAAGGGAAAATGTTTTTATAAGATTACGTTTTATGTCGTAATCTTATCACTCCAAAAAGGAGTGTACTGGAATTGGTTTTCTTTGCCTAAAAGTTAAGGCAAACCTTTTTCCTTTTTCATTGTCTGGGAGGTTGTCTACATCCCAGACTACACCTCAGTCAGGTGTCGTTTTCTTTTCCTCTTTCTCTGCTAGGCCTCTTTCTTCCAAGGCCTAGTAGTTGTCCTCACCTGAACTTTTGGCCGAGGACAAGGCCAACAAAGAAAAGGGAAATAAATTAGTAGGATTAGCCCAAGTCGTTGGACTTAGAGGGGGCTTATCTCCCTTAATAATAATAAAAATATAAATGTAAGTAGCTAGGTATAAGTAGATAGGTACGTAGATTATTGTCATATAAATTTTAAGTCATAGAAAATTATGTATTTTGTGTATTAATTCAATAAAGTTGTGAAATTTCACGAAGTTTTCCCTTTGGTTATGTTTATGTGTTAAAGAAAAGTTCGCAAAGTTTTGCCAAGTTTCGGCACTGGAAATATATCAAAAATGGGTCAGTTGGGGGGCAATAATTTCAAAATCTCATTAATTTCGACCGCTAATGGCCAGCTGGCTCAGCCCGCCTCTGCGCCTCACATACAAAAGGTGGCAAGCTTCTAGAAAGTTCTAGAACCTTCAAGAAGCTTTGCCTTAAAAACAAAGCAAAATTCCGCCCAACTTTCGCTAATGACCTGTCACCGAGCTGTCAGCAAAACTGTCAGCTCAGTCCCAAAATTTTTATTTCAAATCAGTGTTCGTTTGAAAGCAACCGAAAGCGGTTGCTTCCCCTCCCCTTAATGAATCTCCCCGCAAGGAATCTTCGGTTCTGGAAAAATCACCTTCTGAAGATCTTGTGCCTAAGTTTATCCTCACCGATAAACGAGTTGACCTTCCGTGTACTCGAAGTGGTTGATACCCAGAGTCAGTCGTGATAGACTGTTGTGAAACTTGGAACCCCAACCCTACCCACTTCATTACATATATCTCTTTATAATATCACACCCCATATGCGGAGCTAACTTTTAATATTCCATGAATAACCTGAATTTTCGACTGAAGTTCAACAAGATGACCCCTAAAAGGGGTTACAGTTCTGCCACAGAGACTGAAATCATTCAACAGTACTACAACGCAGTCTTTGGCTACTTTAGTTGCGATCACCCACTTCAAGTCATAATTTGCATGTCGGCTGCTCAACAGACCATAGTCTGGGTACTGCATAGTGTACAGTGTTGAATTTCATGCTTTTCAAACTTTCAAACTTTTGTGTTCATTTGGTACACATGCAAGATCTATGCATTTTAAAGTCCATTGAGACATGCAAACTTTAGCAAATAGCTTTGGTATTCTGGCGGGATAGTGATCGTGAAGACGAGAAGAAGTGCAGAATACCTCTGCTAATTGCAATGAATTGACAAACTGTAGAAAACTGTATATATACTATAGAACTCACAAACAGACTCCACAGAAATTAGCCACACTTTTAAGATTTGAACCAGCCCTTGTATTTCCTTTGCATAAAAACACATTTTGAGTGAAAAGAACTTGCCTGATTCTTTAAGAAAGTCTTGTGGTAAAACAACATTCTGGTGGAACGACAGTTGCTAACTATCTCAGAATTTTAGAACACTAATTTGCATAAAGCTGTGATCTTGGAGACATCTTACGTAGAATTTCAAATAAATCTGGGAGGGGCAAGGATTACAAATTCAGAAAAGTGCATCATTAAAATTAATCATCGGCACCCCTCTGCATTGTTGTTTTTTATTGACAAATATAGATGCGTGTTTCAATATTAAAATACTTTTAAAAATAAAAATAACACTAAACGTGCTGAAATATTCTCAACTGTATACGATGTCGGCCCCATTTCGGTTAAAAAATGCAGCTTCCACCGTACTAGCACAATGTTGAGCATAGGCCGATTTGTAATAGAGAGAAGCATCCACAATGCTAAACATAACCAATTCATAGTTCTACCTCCAGACAGAACAAAAAAGACAGGTCAAAAAATTTGAACTTTACTCAACTTCTTTGGCTAAAAGTGAATTGCGAAAACATTAAAATTTTTGTGGTGTCTGAGTTCTGATCTCCTGCGTTTTGAAATGTAAGTGTTTATCTAAATAGAATTCTCTGTTATCCTGAAAACAAGACTAATTATGAAAATTCACTAATTTTGAAAATTCACTAATTTTGATTGCATGGTAAAATGATCACTTCAGAATTAATGACCTGCCGACTGAAACCGAAACTATTTTTCAAGCTTTGTAGTGGCTTGATAAATTTGTTTCCATGGAAGTATTTTTAAATGAAATTGAAAGTTTGCATATTGAAAACACCTTACCAAGTCTCACCAATTAAACGTTCATTTAGCTTATAACTGTCGCAAGCGTGGGTTCAGTCCTCGGTTAATATGTCTTTGTTTAGGCTATATAAGTGCAAATTTTTGATTATTTTATTGGCAGCAATAATCACACGTACGTCTTCAACTCAAGGAAATCAGAATATAACATCGTCAACCTCAGTAGCAACAGAAATACTTTTGAAGGATGGGAATGGTATTTTTATGTTTAATGTTTCTTGAAACAGTTGTATGTAACTTGCTGTGAAACAAATTTACCACTGTCCGTCCAGAAACAGAAAGTTTTCAAACGAATATGACCAGAATTTTGAATTCTTTTTAAATTTAAATTAATTTTAATTTTTAATATGTCCTGACATAAAATGCTCGCTTTTCCAAGCTCAAACTGTCGCAGGTCTTAAAATGGTTGCTCAAATAACTATGCTCATTTGGATTAAACCTGTCAGATAAGGTAAACGTTAACTGGACAATATTCAGGGTATTAGGTGATTGTTCACTTTATCCGTGTTGTCCCAATCTAGACACTGCACTGCTTTTCACGCTTACTTGACGAAGCAAGCCATGTCACTCGAAATTTACTTTACTCATTATAGAGTCTGCATCTGTATTTTCCCAGAGCAAAGATCCTGAGCTGGTTAGACAAGGAAATTGTATGTTTCTCTGGATATTGTATCGTATTTTAGTTGTACTGAGTCTAATCCATAGGGTTGTTGGCCGGCCGGCCCGTTTTCAGTACCAGGACAATGCTTGATATTATCAGTTATACATAACCAGGAGCAACTGTATGCATCATTTAATGTTAAAAATTTTGCAAAATACGCGAAAAATAGGGCAAATCTGGTACCGACCGGCCTCTTTTGTCCGTCCGGCCGGCCGAGTTAAAAAACCGACCGGGCAACAACACTAAATCCAATTCACTTGTTATCAGGTTGTTTTGCGGTTTGTTCACACTGTGTGCAATTTTGAAATTAGGATTTGAAAGATGTGCAAAGACTCTCCACAGCGGAGATCGAACAAATATGTACATTTAACTTGATAATACTAAGAGTACTTGTATGACAGCAGGAATACGCTATTAAGGTGGTGATTCCTTTTGGTCACATAAAGTTTGCACCATTATTATTCATTCATTACTTGGAGTTAAGAAGCCATTTTTATATCAAAATGCAGTTTGACATTTTATCTTTTTAATGCTTACCATGAAACTAATGTTGCTTTTCAAAAATATTTTTAACACATTTTAGAAGAAGTAAAATTTTCCAGATTTTTTGCAAACTCAAGTAAATTTTTTCGCGAGACAGCGATTATATCATTCGATACCTCCATCAAATAGCTGGGGACGATTTTTTATTTATTGTGAAATCGCTCTTCGCTATAGAGAAATAAGCTGTGCGTAACCTGTATTTTGCCTACTTTTTCCAAATTTGTCAAGCGATTACTATAGCTAGAAAACAGTATTCGGGGAAACTAAAAAAACGACCCTGGGTATATTTGTGCAGAACCCATCTGTTCAGTAGCAGCCCTCCAGCTTGCATCGTGAATGCTCCACAATGTCTGGAAAAAATTGGTCGTGTTTTTGCAATAACTACATTTTTTATGATAGCAGCCTACGGGATGGCTGTTGGAAGACGATCATGCGTCAGATAATTTGCCCCTATGAGACCTTCAGATCGACGCCGTTAGTTTGATTTTACGGCTTGCATAGTTCAAGAAATGATGGATTATTTGATTTCTGCAAAAATGACAAGTTTTCGACGCCAAAACAAGAAAATGGGCTATATCTCACGCTAGAGAAAAGTTAGAAAGTTACTTTAAAAAGCAAAAATGTGAAGCTCAACGAGATCTTTCGAATGATTATAGTCACAACTGGATAGCTGCTGCCAAACTTTTAGAAATTGGGGAAAACCGCCCTGATCGGAAATCTCGACTTTTTGAATCGGGATTGCGCGGAGGGTGTTAGAATGCTAAAAGAACGTATTTCGGAAAGTTTCGCCAAATTTCATCTTGATTTACGCCGCCAACCAACAATATGTGCCCAAAAGGAATCACCACCTTAAGCGAGACACATCCTCTGCTCGCTAACGGCTGTCCCCCCCCGCAAATTGGTACCCAGTCGAAGAGGGGCTACGCTCACTCGCGCCGTACGCTTGTGTGTTAATGCTCCGAAACACAATCAAAGTGTGCGCGAATTTTGTGTCTGTCTCGAGCTTTAGAACCCAAGCGTTGCAGGCAAATTTGTTTGATTCGCTACGGCCCAATTTGCGGGAGGGGGGCAACGCTTATAATATATACATAGAGTATGCCAGCTGTCATACTGTTATTCCTACTTTTACTGATACCAAGAACTTAACACAGACCGCACTACAGTTATTCTTGCTCGATAGGGGATTATTGGTTGACCATGGTGGCGGGTGGATCCATGATCACTCTCGTGACAGCCAGCCTAGTGATTAGTTTGATCGCAGAAATCATGACAGTCCGAAGACAACATATTGTAGAGGATAAGATATTGGAAAGGACCAGATCAAGAGAAATCGTTATTCAAAAAGCCGAAGCGAAGAAGGAAAAAGCGGCTCCTAAAGTGACCAAATAAACCGTCGAAAAACGGCCGAAATATTTAGTTCTATAACACACCGTCTGTCAATTCTTACTTCGTATAGAATTTTAAAATACCTACTTTGGCAAACATTATACCTGTTTTAATCAAACAAAAATTTTGAAAAAATATTAATATTTCGGATTATCTGTGAATAAAATCCGAATTTTCAGGCCTTTTCCGAATCTCCCCTTCCGGATGACATGGGTTTGTTTAAAAAGTTGTCATGCTAAAAGCGGTCAAATTCGGCAAAAGTATTGTTCTGTCGTATAGTTTCATTTTATAACCAGGTAATATCACCATGTCGCCCCAAAAAGGGCAGTCCTGTACTTGTAATTTGTCTTATTCCATTGCATATATATAATCAAGTAAGACTTGTAATTCTTGCAGTAAGCTTCATAAAACATTGCAAGTTCATTGAATAAAATGTGAATAAAAGGACAATAAAATACACTGGTTACACGTTGACTTGATGGCTCCTTCAGTCCAACACTTCAGCTTTTCGCGAAATATGAATTTGTTATTCTTTCGGTTAAAGATAACCATGACCATGCTTCGGGTTTGTTATTGTTTCTTTACAAGACCCATGTTGTTGCCTAACTATATATGTCGAAGCCTAGTAGTCAAATTAGCCATTTAATTAAATGGCTAAACATTTTAGCCATTTAGTCAAATGGCTAGCCCAGTTGTAAAACGCAGCGTGTTTGACTACTTGGCCAAAAGACTCGCAATATTTTAGCCATTTAGTAAAATGACCACAGTGTTTTAGCCATTTAGTTTAATGGCCAGCAGCTCGTAGCCTAGTTGTCAAATGACAGTTGATGACTATTTATTGACGATCATACGTTAGTTACTACTTTTATACTTACTAATTATTAATACATATAACATTAATTATATTAATATACAATAACATTATATTAATTACATATACATTAATACATATATATTAGCACATATAAGTATATAACTTAATATTACTTAAGGTGGTGATTCCTTTTGGGCACATATTGTTATTTGGCGGCGTAAATCAACATGAAATTTGATGAATCTTTCCGAAATAGGTTCTTTTAGCGTTCTAACACCCTCCGCGCAATCCCGATTCAAAAATTCGAGATTTCCGGTCATTACAACTGGGCTAGCCATTTGACTAAATGGCTAAAATGTTTAGCCATTTAATTAACTAAATGGCTGATTTGACTACTAGGCTTCGACATATATAACTCTAAGGGCCTTTTCACGAAAGGGTGGAGAAGAGTAGAGTTAAAAGTAACTGTTTTAACGCCACTCAAGCTTGACTTTGACTTCAACGTTCATGAAAAGGATCGAGTTAGTTCTAACTTTACTGCTACTCTACTCTTTTTCGAAAAGCACCTAAGTTATAGCTCAGCTGTAGAATAGCTAACACCAAGTTAACTTGTTAGCCCAATTAGGTGCAATCAGGCGTGTATCAGATTAAATCAATACTGCTATTTATTTGTTGCATTGTAGACATGTAATCTCCCAAGTTTGGTTTTGTGGTAGCTGTCAACGGCAGGCAATTTACAACGGCTGCAAATCGGAGATACTTAGACATTTTTCAGCGGCAGTTTAGCTAAAGAAGCCAGTAAGTAAAAACTGACAAAATCACAGCCAGACGTAACCCATTCCTAAGGAAGCTAAGCATAGCCAGAAAGTATCCACCTACCTACCTCTCTGGGCTTATTCTGGGGTTTTTTCTTGAGGGCCCCCAAAAGTCCTAGGGGCAAGGAATTTGGGGGGGAGGCGAAAATTTTTCTAAATATGCTAAGAATAGCGCCTACATTTTCTGGCATGCACTGTACAAGTTACCTATGGCAAAAAAGATTCAGTGTTGAAAATGGCAAAAATTGGGTAAAGTTTCTGGTGAAGCCAGAAAATTTGGCATTCTGAGCGAATTTTTCAGGACAAGATTTGATACCAAAAGGGACCCCCACTTGGGGGGGGCGATTTTTGGGGAAGGGGTACGTTTTTGGGGGGGACGGTGTTTTTGGGCCGCTCCCCCACTAGAATAAGCCCAGCCTTTATAGTCTGAACCTAAACCAAACCAACTAAGCAAAAAGCAGACTTCAACAATAATTTATATTTCATCATAATAAAAATGCCAGACAAAGTAATCAAGGTCTCAGCATCTAACAAACTATAAAGGCAAAAACATGTAGAAACAGACAACATTATAAACCCAACCGAGATGAACAATGAAGTGCAAACAAGTGTAAAATAGGCGACCCCCTCTCTCCACCCAATTCCCACAAATTGCAGACTTTTGCAAGTCTGCAAAATAATCATTTATTTGCAAAACAGTTATTTTTCACCAAACTCAAGTCAAGAAAATTCGGAGTATCATAGCAACAAACATATATCAGGGCAAGCTAAAAACCAGATGAAACAATGAATACATGCAAAGCTAAAATTTACAGCACAATGGCATTGTAGTAATGCAATAACATTAAGTCCTCCACCCCTTTGATTAATGATCTAATATCCAGCCAATTTACACAACATAAAAATGAAAAATCGCAAATTTGAAACTATCCAAAGTTTAGAAATACCCCACTCTAATAAAATGCTGAATTTGAAACATCAGGAACTAGCAGAGCTATTTGAATTTGGAGCTAAAGCCGCTGTGAGAGGGCCACAACTTTTGCGGGTATCACCAGTGTTTCTTATACTGGTATCAAAATGCGCAAACAAGGCAACAGCAATTGCTGCATAACTTTATTTACATTCTATCAATTTTGTACTAAACCTCTGAAGATGACCCCAACATTACTGTGCTGAACATAGAAAACTGGAGAAACAGATTTGAAAATTTTCGTCAGTCCAGTCATCGATTCCTCACAAGTTGGTTTCTGATTCTTGACGAGCTCCTTACAAACCTCACCCATGTCTGAACAACATTGGACTGCCTGATGGAAGTAGAGAAAGGGTTACTGTAGGTAGATATTAACACAGACACAACCATGTGCAACACGATTGGAAAAACTTTTTTGTTTTCAAAAATTTCTGTTCAATATCTATACCGGGGTCATCTTTGGAGGCTTACCGTAAAAAAAGTAGACAAAGGTTTGCAACAAACTTACTTGTCTTGTTTTGAGGACCCAAATGGTCGTCGGCAAATCTTCTTCTCTGAACGAAGAACAAAACTTCGGATCCCCCACTGCGAAATTAGCAAAAAGGAGAAGGGAAAGCAAATTCAGAAAAGAAAAATACAAAAGCTACAAAAAAACACACCCACTTGCTTACTACTAAATTACTACTACAGCGAAGACAAGGCTACCTAACTACCACTACGGACAGAAAGAAATGGAAACAGAAAACAAAACTGATTTTTACATTATTGTTCCATACAATGCAATGTATGAGATCCCAAGCACTGAACGATAAACGATGTACCTTACGTAGACGGTATAGCAGGTAGATGTAAAGGCTAGAAGATAAGCAGTGAACACGTAAATATATACGTATTAACAAAATACCAAGAGATAGACTAATTTAGTTTATGCTAAAAAAGTTTAATACAAGAATAAAAATGCTCCGGTGGAGCATGAAAAATGCAATATGGGTGCCATTCGGTTGTAAATGGACAGAGGACTAGGTTTTAAAACGTTAATATGGGAGGGGCAGGTTGTAAATGCCTGGAGGACTAGGTTAAAAGCGCACTAATATGGACCAGCTTCGCTGAACAACCCATATTCGCGAAAACTCTCCAGAGTTTCTATCGGCTGCTGCTTTCTATTATATATTGCTATTGGCAGTTCTTCGGAAAATTGTACGATTTGTCAGCATGGCCTGCAAGTATGTGTGGTCGTGCTCCTTATTATACAACTTAATAATACACGTACATAATGTCAACTGCTTTTCGCATCAACTTAATACAAGATTCTGCGCTGACAGTGCAGAAAAACACCTTGAACACCTTTCTATCAGAACTGCATTGTTTATTTGGAATAAGCTTTAATATTTCAAAATCGTCCCGCTTGCTTTGAAAGCTGAAGAATGTAGATATTACTCGTATGTCATGTGGAGTGGAGCATGAGTGACCGCGAATATGGGTTATTCAGCGAAGCTGGTCCATATTAGTGCGCTTTTAACCTAGTCCTCCAGGCATTTACAACCTGCCCCCCCCATATTAACGTTTTAAAACCTAGTCCTCTGTCCATTTACAACCGAATGGCACCCATATTGCATTTTTCATGCTCCGAGCATTTTTATTCTTGTCCTATTTCATTTTTAAGGTTCTCAGTAAAAAGCAAAAACGTTAAAGCTGTGTGAAAGAAACTTTAAAAATTCCGCCAATCATTAATCGTCAACCAAAAGTACAGAACAAAGAAGCTTGAAAAGTTCCAAGTTCTTCCTTTTTCTCTATTTTGACAGAAATCCAACATCCAGTAGGAGGTTCAATGCAAAAACCCGACCTCCCCCACACACAAATTTCGTTTTTTTTTCTAAACCAACACCGCTGAAGTTAAGTCTAGAATAAAAAAACTAGAAGAAATTTCGAGAAGAAAAATTACCGCGAGCTTACAACCAGCCGCCCCTACACTAGCTAGCCCTTGGTAAAAATCAAACGGTTGGTTTAGGTTCAAACCCCTGGTTCAAACGCTCGTTTTAGTGTCAAGATAACCACACATCCAACCACAAATAAATCCAACATGTAGCAATATCATCCAAAAAATGAAATGGGGTGCGGAATATCAACGGTATTTCAGACCAACAAATACAACGACAATATCCTCAATACAGAAACAGAGCAACAACCAGCTACAATAAGCATACATAAACTTAGAACTTCTGTACAAACATAGAATGCACATTAATACACTCTGCTTAATAATCAAAATTCAAACACAAGTATAGACGTATATTTATACAGTAAACAACTGAATAATAGTAAACACTTTTATTTCTATATACACAGGCGGGCGGTGCAGCACAGAAGACAACATAAACAATAGCAACAACATTACAACAGAAATTATGATAGTATTTAAAAAAAGTAACCATGTTGAAACAAAGCAACTATAATACGGTACTACCTACTAGTGTAGGAAAGTTAATTATGTACTGTCAAAACAACCATACCAGGCATTATACGTACAGTTAAAATATGTATAACGATTCGCTGGCTCATCTAATCATCTTTTTCGTGACGCAAGTTGAAAACTAGTATACATAAAAAAATAGCATAATCCTTTTCAGCAAACGTAGGATCAAAGTGAAAGACTTAACAAAGAAAGAAGAATAAAACATCGGACCAAAGTTTGAGGTTTATTCAGCTGATCGAGCTAAACTCTTTAGAAAGCCCTAGCCTTCAAACTCTTCAAAAAAAACCCATAGAGGGAGACAGAAAACAAAACCAGGCGACTGATAAAATGAATAATTTCCTGATTTTCTGACACAAAAGTCAATTAATCAATCAATCAATCAATCCGTTTCGGTTCCTCTGACTCTTGGCCGCCGGTTTCGGCAGCTTCAGCGTCAAGCAGTCGAGGGCGTTTCGGATCCGACGGAAGTCCATCCGGTATCGCCAACGGCGACGAGGAGGACAACGAAATGTCGGATCCGGATGGGATGTCCTGTCGGTCAGAGGATCCGGATGGGATAGTAGGGCAGTCACAGGGTTGGCTGGAACAGCAGGGAGCATCCGACGGATCCGGATCCAATTCCGGATGGAGAGTTCGTTTCCGGCGACTACGGTCGGAGGAGTCACCGTTGGGATAGGCAGTGGTCGTGGTGGCGGAGGTGGGATCCGCCGGATGATGCTGGGGAGAAGAGTCGGACGTGGTAGATCCCACCTCAGACTCATCCTCACCCCCATCCGTTTCCGGATTTTGGACTCGGCTGCTCACAGGGGAAGGAGGAGTGGGCGATTCCTGATGATCGGAGAGGACAGTAGCAGAGGGAATAGAGGAGGTGCTGTCCTCATTTCCTCCGGTGCTGCGCGGAGGCGGTACAGGCGTCGTGATGACGGTCATCGTGCTGTTGTCCGTGCTGCTGCTGGTGCTGTCATCCTCATCCTCATCCGAGTCTTCATAGTCATAGTCCACCAGGCCACCCTGAAAACAGAAACAAAGCAAAAATAGACAGTGAGCATTGTGTTATATGGAACAACTGACCTGTGCAAGTTGTAGCGCCAAAGATGCCGCAAACAGGCACAAGAACGTGCAAAATCTGTTACGGCCGGCTCCTGTTTCGACCTGACGTGTCGGTCTGACCGTTTGCTTTCCTTTATCACCCGCCAGTCCACACTACCAATAAACTTCAAGAGGAAAAACCCCAGCCTTAGGATGCGAAACGGCAACGCCTATCTCTCCCCTCCTGAAAGGAGGCAGTCTAACCCCTCCCTAGAAGTCCTTTGGGAAAATCCCAGAGCGGTGATTGCCTATCCTTGGGGTTGCGGCGCAGCCGTCTCTTGCTCCCTCAGGAGGTGGTCCGGGCCGATTGACGATCGTCAGGTGGCCGGAAGCAGCAACAACAAGAAAGAAAACCCAGACTGTCGTATTTTCGAGGATCCCTTTTAATCCGGTGTCGAGTGCACAAGGACAAGTGCTGTTCTCTCCCAACTGGCATCAGCCAATATTTTGATCTTTTCGAAGCTTTAGCTCAGAAATATTTTTAAATATAATACTGTACGAAATCAGACAGAGATAACAACTTTCCTTACAAGGGCCCCACCAATTAATTTTTACGTCAACAACAAAAAATAAAAAATGGGATGGCAGGCGGATCCACGAAGAATACAAGGCATTAATCATAGAGAAATAATGAAAACCGCCTGCTATGCAGTCACTAAGGCAAAGTCATAGTCCAAAGCAGGAGCTTTTATTTGATTTGACTACCACTATAATATTTTATTCACACCATTAGCAGAAAGGTAGGTAGAGAGAAAGAGACAGAGAGAGCCAACCTTTTTGGCCAACATCAGCACCGGGCTGGTCCCCGTCGTAGCAGGAGAAGCAGGAACGGAAGGGTTGGCGGCAGGCCTATTCTCCTGAGACGATGCAGCATCACCACTGCCACCGTGCTGCGCTGCGGCAGCCGCGGCTGCGGCGGCTAGGCGACTGGTGGCTGCGGCTGCCAGCTGAGCGCTGCGCTGTAGCGCCGCCATCCTGAAGGCAGGCCGAGACTGACTTAGATCCTGAGTAGGCAGGGAGGAACTTCGATGTCGAAACTGTTGTGATGAAGAAGAAGAAGAAGAAGAAGAAGCAGAAGACGCAGGCTGGGAGGAGGAGGAAAGATTGGTAGAACTGAGAAGATAGGGAGGCGGGGTATCGGGGGCACCGGAAGCGGTGCTGCCACCGCCGCCACGATACTCATACAGGTCACTGTCTTCGTTTAGTTTCACTGAAAGCAGAAAAAGGAAAAACACAGCATAGGAATTAGCCTAGGAAATAGAATTACAAATAGCATAAGAATTACCATCCTCCCTGGCCAGTATGGTAGGCAAAACATTTCCTACCTTTGTATTAGAAAGTAACATGCCCTTTCCATACCATAAATTAAGAAGATATTTCATTGTAAACATTAAAATAATTAAGTAATTTTTAAAAAACAAAATAATTTAACTTAGACTTTGGTTATTTTAAATAATTATATACAATAAATTAAAACTGCTACAGGATTAAAACTTAATCACAATAATGTAAACAGCATTATGAGCACTGTACACTTTCAGTTTTCTCAGAAAACTAACTTCCCTCTTTCCTAATGCTACCAAGAGTACATAATAACTAAGAGTGTGACAAGTGCAGCACTCTTAGCTATCAGGCTGGGGACATCATCTGCATGATAACGGCCTACCCCCCCCCACAAATCATAACCCAGTGACCCCCACCCCACAAAACCCACCCCCGTCCACCCCCCCCCCACAAATCAGACCCTAGTGAAATGCCCCCCCCCACAAAATGGACCCTAGTGAAATGACCCCCCCCCCCACAAATCAGACCATAGTGAAATCCACTAGTTTTGTGGGTGGTGGTGGTTGATTAGGGTCTGATTTGTGGGGGGGGGTCACTGGGGTCTGATTTGTGGGGGGGGGGGTAGGCCGTTATCATGCAGATGATGTCCCCAGCCTGATAGCTAAGAGTGCTGCGCTTGTCACACTCTTAAATATTATGTACTCCTGATCCTACCCAAACTCAGATTACCACCTACCCGATATTTTGATGGGATTTAGGCCAGTTGGCAAGCTCAGCTTTCTACCCGCCGTTCCCAGACCCAGACCCCGGGATGCCCCACCCGCCGGACTGGCCGGCAAATTCAGCTGAGACAGGGGGGATGAGGAAGAGGAGGTGGTGGAATCCCGGCCCCCACAAATACGACCCCCAATTCCGCCTGGGGAGGAGGGCGGGGGGCTAGTGGGAGGCGTACCCTCCGAACCCGGCGACCCGCCGGCCGGATGCAGGGGCGGGGTACCGGAGCCCCCGTTCCCTCCTGTCGACTCCGTCGGAGAGTGGGGCGGTGTTAGGAGGGAACTGGGGCGAAAGGAGGATTTCAGGCCGCCGGGGGGACCAGAGGGGCTGGATCCGGGAGAGGAGCCTCCCGCTCCCGTTGGGCTGTTGGCTTTCAGGGAAGCCATGCCACCACCGGCGCCTCCAAGGACAGACCCTGAGGTGGTTGGCATAGTTGTAAATTCGTCGTCCCATTCATCCTAAAAGCGGAAAAACAACAGAATATAATGCGTACATATTGAAATAGGAGGGAGGAAAATAATTCATAGAAAGATTCTGTCTGACAATCAGAAGATATATACGTATGCGAAAACCGACGAAAACACTTGCATTTTGACTCCCTCCTCCTCTTTAATGCTAATTCACAACAATTCTCTTCGAGATAATTTTTGTCCTAATGTTCCAAAATGTCAGCCAAAAACTAGCCCAGCGGTAATTGACAAAAACTGAAAAATGTTAACTTTTCTCAGCAAAATAGCACATTATCACTCAAAGTATTTCAGTGAGTAAAAAGCGGGAAGGGTGGGGGCTACAAATTACATTAATTAATCAGTTAAATTAAATTAAAATTAATTTAAAAATCTGCATAAATACTTCATCCTGGGTAAAGTAGGCCTCTTCTTCCTCGTCCATTTCTCTTGGATCGCGCCGAAATCGAGTGGAGGAGACCAGACTGTTCGGGGACCCGCCCAGAACACCCGAATGACTAGGAGATCGGAAACTGAAATAGAAAAAACAAACAAAAAGCATAAATATAAAAAATGATCACATAAAAATAAATAGAATAATAAAACAAAATATATTGTCATTGAAGACTCTCAGTTGCTTTGTAACACTAGTTGGCCTGTGTATTTCTTGGAATAAATTAAGAAGACCACAGAATTTATGTACGTCCTCAACTTAAAAATTGATATTTTTGAACAATAATTATGGCTAGCTGAGTTTTCCATCCCGAGCACACATAGCATAACATGAAGGTTCGCCAAGAGTAGGGAGGATAGTCAGCCGACAGCGTCTAGTTTTACTCTTTCTGCGCAGTCAGCTACGTCTAAAGTCAGTGTCATACTCTTATATTATGTACTCTTGACAAGACTAATTGGCACTGTTTGCTAATTAACTCCCACCAGTGATTAAGACCCACCAGTGTTTTTTTTCGCCGACGGCTTATGTGTAACGTAACACACCTCTCCAAAAATTTTTGCTATTTTTCAGAAAAAAGTGTGTAACTACCTAAAAATTCCTAATTTACGCGCGTTTTGCTTAACACATGTATATACAATTTTATAGTTAACAAAATTATTCCGTTAAAAAGTTATAAGTAAAATTTTAACATTATCTTATATATTTACAGGAATATATATTTGGAGTTTCACCAAATCATATCGACAAAATTAAAAAATTGAGCAGCTACATCGATGATTTGCATTTTATTGGTTTTAACTTGATAGTGTTAGAAGAAAAACACCAGTGCACCGAAGGAGCATAATTTTTCGAAAGGCCTCCTGTAGCACAAAACTTGGCAAGGAACTAGTTAAATTTTGCTTCATAAGCTGAAAAATTTTGGTGCACACGCGTTTTTAACACAAGAACGAACAAATATGGCAACCATAGTAATACTGTAACTAATATATACTTAAATAATACCGAAAATAAAATACGAGACAGGGTGCAAAGGGGGGTCTGGGGGCAAGCCCCCTACATAAATATGTGGAAACAAATGAATGAGCATTGGGAAAAGTTCCGACCATTTGGTAAAATTTATCCAAGATTTTGGTGTAACGTTACACAGCCGCCAAAATTTTTTTTGCTATTTTCCAGAAAAAAGTGTGTAATTAC
The DNA here is from genome assembly GCA_030248195.1 of Trissonchulus latispiculum. Taxonomy (NCBI): domain Eukaryota; kingdom Metazoa; phylum Nematoda; class Enoplea; order Enoplida; family Ironidae; genus Trissonchulus; species Trissonchulus latispiculum. Next base: position 655 of record JASAND010002061.1, on the reverse strand, counting down.
ACGCGTTTTTGAGCATAAAAAACACTGAGACCCACCCTTCAGCATTTGCCTTATCCTTGGCCGATACAAATCCGCCTGAACCCTGACTACTCCCACGTTCCATCTTTTGATCATAGCGCAACTGAAGACCCTTGAAGTGCCGTTTTACCGTCAATGTCTTTCAGCATTTCCATGAACATCCCACAATGGAACGGTCAGTGTCTGTGCATCCTCATCATAAAATCAGAAATAGTGACGATATCATCTTTTTTTGAAAATAAAAATGAAACCTCTGAAAAATGTTAAAAATCCCTCCCTGACCACTTGGATGGTTGTGCTCCCCTTACGTGCAAATATAGTTGCAGAAATTGCAATTATTGCCCGATTTCATTCAAATTTTCAGAAAATGCATCGGGAATGATAACAAGAAATAAAAATGCTCCTAAAGAGCAAAGAAAGGAATATGAGTCAACATGGAACACGTAAAATGCTAAATATTGTCGGTTGTAAATTAAGAATAAGACAAGCATGTAAAATGCTAATATGAGTCTGGTGAGGTTGGAAAGCGCAGAAGACAAGTTTGTACACGCACCAATATGAGTGCATGCCAAATAGACTCATATTGGAATTATTAGTATTCTGAAGGCAAGTGGTTGCGAATTTCGGTTATATATCA